>VUQJ01026362.1:0-22278 GCA_015108635.1 Andinoacara biseriatus
ACTGAAGGCTCGGTCAGGGCTGACTAACACTTAAGTGGCAGGAGGTGTGGTAGGGGCTCTGGCAAAGCAAGCCTCGAACGGAGGCTGACTATTTTTGGCCAGCTGTTCTTCCTCCATGCTAATTCCTCTTTTCACCCGTTCTCTCTTTCCTTATTCCCCAGATGTGTTTCCTTCCTGAAAGTCAAAAGTCTTTACTTCTCTTCTTTTCCAACCCTCCACTGACGCACTTGCTTCCCTCTGGGGGGAACTGGGCGGGTGGAGGTGGGAGGACCAGCAGCTAAGATTGAGTAATTATTTCTTTTTTTGAAGTTTGTGGTTTTGTTGTTTGGAAAAAAAATGAGGATAGTTCCCCTTTTTAGAAAAAAAAAAAAAAGTCTTCATGTGCAGTGATTAAACAATCGATGGTGTTACTGAGACAGTTATCTGAAGTTCTTAAGAATCGCTGATCGAAACAATAGTTGTTTCATATTTCCACTGTCAGTTATTGCTTATTGTTTGATGTTTGGTGTTTGCGTGCAGTGTGTGTGTGTGTGTGTGTGCGCGCACCAGAAGGTTATTTTCCAAATTCAACTGACAATGTGCTCAACTCAATTTAACACAGCAAATCAAACTCCAGCACTCAAATCTCAGTGTGCAACATGTGCAGAAAAGTTTTATATTGTATCTAAACAGTCAAAAAGCCCATTTCTCCACAACAGTACATACTTATGACCAAATCAGCAACATGAGACAATTAAATTGTATATAACACATTTAATGTTGCATAGCAGCAGGAAGAAACAGATGCATTTCAGCCCTTGGCGTTTCTGAGATACTACATGCAGCCCCCGAGTACAACCTTTATACACCAGCGCAGTACAATCTTCAGTCACAGCAACAAACAGTGTAATAGTAAAAAAAAATTATATGAAGAATTACTGTTTGTCTCACCCTGTTGTTGATCAATGGTCAATTATTTTACGTTTTAGAAAATAAAAAAAATTATGTTCATATAGACTCACAGAACAGTTTATTAGGTACACCTTGCTGGTACCAGGTTGCCTTAATTTTGTAGCAGATATTCAACAAGGTGCTGCAAACGTTCCTCAGAGATTTTGCTCCATGTTGACCTGATAGCATCACAGTTTCTGCAGATTTGTTGGCTGCACATCCATGATGCTAATCTCCTGTTCTCCACATCCCAAAGGGGCTTTATTGGATTGAGCTCTGGTGATTGTGGAGGCCATTTGAGTACAGTGAACTCACTGTCATGTTTGAGAAACCAGTTTCACATGATTGCAACTCATCAGACCAGATGTTTTGTAAATCTTTTTATTGTCTAATTTTGGTGAGCCTGTGTGTGAAGTATAACCTCGATTTCCTGTTCTTACCTGACAGGAGTGGCACCTGTTGTGGTCTTCTGCAGCTGTAGCCCATCTGTTTCAAGGTTCGACGTGTTCTGCGCTCAAAGCCTACCTTGGCTGTAACACGTGGTCATGAAGTTATCGTTGCCTTCCTATCAGCTCAAAGCAGTTTGGCCATTCTTCTCTGACCTCTGACATCAACAAGGCATTTTCAGCCAGAGAACTGCTGCTCACTGGATATTTTCTCTCTTTCAGATCATTCTCTGTAAACCCCGTCTGGCACCAACAACCATGCCCTAAACCACCTTTATTCCCCATTCTGATGCTCATTTTGCGCTTCAGCAGCTTAAATGCACTGAACTGCTGCCATGTGATTGGCTGATTAGACATTTGTGTTAACAAGGAGTTGAACATGCGTACCTAACAAAATGGCCGGTGAGTGTATATGCAAATCCATAAGGAATGCAAATACCTTTCTATCAGCAGACACTCTTCTGCATCCATAAGAAACAAGACAGCAACAAATCCCAAAACTCTCCTTACATCAAATAGATTTCTGTGAAGTTCTTCTTTCTATTTCTCCCCATTAATAACAGCCTTACTGCCTAAGTGTTCATGAATCATTGATTGCAAACCCCATGTCCAGCTGAAATCAAGCTTTGGGTTTAAAGAATTTTCCTATTTCTGATGCTGCTTTTAAGTTCAGAAATTATAAGTCCGTTTGCTTAAATATGCAAGATAAAAGCTAAAATATTTTTTGATTAAAAAAAGATTTAAAAAGAGCATATGAAATAAATTAAAAGGGCATACATTAGGGATCCTATCACTTCTATTGAGACGATAATTCAAATATTTGAGGGAAAGCTGCATCAGTCACACATTACAACTGTGAGGAAACTATTCTATGTCCTAAATAATGTTTGAAGGTGATTAGAGGGACCTTACATTTGGGATGTCATTCCATGTCATACATCAGCCATGAGAGGCACAGATAAATTTTGAAAACCACATGCCTATATGGGAACATATTGTGTGGTGTGGCGAGACAAAGTAAACACTGCACCTTTAAATCTAGAAATGCCAACAATTTGCGGCTGTGCCCAGGCATTTAGAGCTGGAATGTGTTGGAATGTGTTGGCAGCAGTTTATTTCCCCTGCAGCTTTTCCAGGTGCTACACGGAGAGGAAAACAACAAAACCACAGAACACAGATGGACAGGCCTGGGATATAGCAGAGGGTGTGCAGAGTTTGATTAGAAAAGCCCCTCTCCAGACATGAGGTCACTCATATAGGTACGTGCTGCCGGGACACGTGAAACTGAGGAGAGCGCAAGAGAGGGGAAAAAATAGAGATTTATGTCCCTCCCTGCTTTATCAGCTGTCTCCTCCCTCACTCTTTAACCACAGATTTATGTCTTTGGTAAAGGCAAGTAGTCAATAATAACCTCACCTCAGGAACACGGCAGGGAATGTAGATTTCGAAACACTCGCATGCAAACAAAACCTGGCTGTTGAACCATTAAAAGGGTGTCTGCCTTTATAGACCAGTCTCGAAATAACACACATATTGAACATATTTCTCCACCAAGGCAAAATGTGCAGCTAGTGAGTTCAGCTCTCAGGTGATTGAGTGATTATGTCGGTGCCACTTAAAAACAGCTAATTTTCACTCATGTTATGCAAGAGCCTCTAAATGACCTCCATGCTTGAATGTTAACATGACTCATTACAACTGCAGCAACGGCAACCCCTCTCTGTTCTTTTCAAGTTTGCCCCGCTATAACATCAAGTCCAAGGAGGAGGAGGGGGAGGAGGAGAGGGAACAGGAGAGGGAGGAGGCGAGGGAGGAGGAGAGGGAGGCATCAGCTGTGGTGTGGTGGAGGCCACCCTTCACAGTCCTGTATTGTATCTGTAAAACAGGTGTGTTCTGCTTGCTTTTGCTCTCCTTGTGCTATTAATTTTTGATTTACTCTCGTCTTGTGTTTCTGAAAAGTCCCTCTCTCTGTCTCGCTTTCTGTTTCCAAGCCTCACCCTCTCCCTCACACACAAACAGGCAGCACATGGCCAGCGCGAGTTAGTCATAGTGGACTGGCAACAAGTGCCTCTTCACAGGGAGAGTCCCTCCATGTGTCCTTGTGATTAGGGCCAATCCCCTGGAGGGGATCAGGTGCACAACTCCTCCTGGGCAACGTGAGACCTGGTTTCATTGTTTGCAAGTTGACAATGCACTTGAAAGATGACACAGCAACTTGCACTCCATCAAAACCAGCAGACATGGATAGTGGGTACTTATTTTGGCATAACATCTATCTGTCTAAATGTAGAAATACTCAAACATACTACTTGAGATTGTGAGACTCCACACACGAGTGAGATCCAAACAAAAAGACTTAATTTGTTCTAAGTTCGGGCTGCTTTTTCAAAGCTATCAAAAAGATTTTTAATTCCTTGAAATTTTAGGAAACATTGCATATTTGTAGCACACATCTATCTATCTATCTATCTATCTATCTATCTATCTATCTATCTATCTATCTATCTATCTATCTATCTATCTATCTATCTATCTATCTATCTATCTATCTATCTATCTAGTATATAAGTATGTGTTGCACCTCTGCTGAGATGAATGCTAATGCCAGGATGTTGACATTCTCACATGTACAGTGAAAATGTTCTGAGGTTTAGCAGGTGCAATCTTTACCCAAGTGGCAGCCTGAAAAACGAAGCCATTGCAGAAGTGCCTAAACCCTCCTCGTCCTCCTCTTATGCCCCTGTAGACTACCATGTTAAATGCCCAGCTTTGACTATGTAACTTATGTTTTTACAAACCAAAAATGGATTCGGTCTCTATAGTTAAATTCCCCCTTCATAAAAGCTGTATAGGGGATTTTTGATGCACCAATGTGTGTGTTTTTTTTTTTTACTAAAGGATGACTAGGCCCAGCATTGTTAATCTGTTGTGTTTTTTGTGTGTATTAATGGACTATCTAATAAATAATACAGCCTGTTGTGTAATAAAGACCATTTAAGATGTGTTTGTCCAGTTTTGGTTTTGTAATTTTCCAGTTTTTAATTGGTGTGTTACTTACAGTTTTTAATTGGTGTGGCCTCCTAACTAAGCTTGAGCTCCTCTAAATATGATAACTTCTGGCTCCAAAAAACCATAATGGCATCAGTCAAACTGCTAACCCTCATGGGAAATCCAGAAATTAGCATGCAGTGTGTTTACAACATTTAGTATCTATAAAAATGAGCATTATCATGATAATATTTGGTAGTTAGAGCCAGAGACTGTGTAAAAGATCTGAAAATTTGTTTGACAATGAGAATATTCTGGATAATCCTCCTATTTGACACTTATAATGGCCAAAATTTATAAAATGGACTTAATATTTTATACAGTAAAATGAGGGACTGAGACCATAAATGCAGTGAGAAATTATTTAAGCAGTGGGCTGGTTTCCCATAGACTTCTATAGGAATTCATAGCTTTTTGCAGCCATAGCTGATGGCCTCTGATGGCATTTAAAAATAATGCAGTTTTAAGATACTTCCACATTGGCCTCATTTTTCAGACCTGGAAGCTAAAGCCACATTTTTTTTTAATACTAGAAGCAAACAGGGTGGCAGCACAGAGGCTTGGTAGTTGGAATGTTTGCCTCACAGCAAGAGGGTGCTCGGTTTGAACCCAGCAAGGCCCCTTTCCATGTTCTCCCTGTGCTTGTGAAGGCTTTCCAGGGACCTCGGGAATCTCCTCCCATCATAAAACATGGTCTTAGTGCTGCCTGTGTGGGCCCAGTAGATCACACAAAAGAAATTCTGACAACCATTCTTCTTCTTTGAACCTTAAACTTCTGCACAAAATGTGCCAAATGCAATTGTTGACATTACATTTCACTAAAAGGCAAAAAGTTTCAATTTCTCTTGGAGCGAGAGTTAAAAGCTAGGATGGTAATAAAGTCACCAGGTTACATCCTCTGGGGAACATAAATGGCAATGCACCATTTTTAAAAAAAAAATATACATTTATAGCTGTGATAGATCAAAGTATGTTAAAGTCTGTGTTACATTGTTTTTTTAATTACAGATGACAGCTGTTTTGCTAACTTTTAAACATGAGCTGCTTAAACACAAATTCTAGGCCAGCAAATTTGCACCTTTATTTTACTTCATACGAGGAGCACATGATATTGCTGTCATCAGGTGTGTTCTATATAAAAACAGCTATTATTCCTCCTTGGAGTGTGGCTAAAAGGAGTTTGAATATGGTGTTATTTTGTGGTCATAAGTGCAATAATAACCATGCTGGACTAATGACAGGTTAGAGAAACACTTCTTAAGCCTGCTCCTCCCATCACATGTTCACAAACCTGCCTACACACCTCATGCACCCAGGATAAACTAACAATGCCAGAACGTGCAGTACTCTTCACTTCTTTGACACAAGCCAAGCCTTTCATACACCCTGTTTGCATTTTCCAAGACAGTCCACACACCCTTTTGGAAAATAGTATGTCCTACAGGGATGCTGCATGTGCAGGACTCGGTGGAGCGGTCATGCAGGTGGAGGTTGGCTAGACTGACACTGGGAGGATTCATGGTTAACAAGACTGGGCCTGCTACAAGGCCTGTTTTGCCAGTAAAGCTGACAATCAATGTGAATAATGCAGAGAATTAGGGAAGCTATTGCCAAGGTTGTCGGGTTTCTTTGTGTGTTGGTCTGTGGATTTGAGTGCTTTTTCAGATCAGGATTTAAGGGCAGGCTTACATTTTTTTTTCATGTCTTTAAAAAACCTCACACACCCTCATGTGCACTGAAAGACCTATTGGGTGCTGTTATTGTTCATTCTTGCCATCATTCTCTGAAAAAAATAAATAGGTAATAAATAGTCTGCTTAGTTATGGCTCAAGTTTAGATCTCCACTTGGAGTACAGACAGCAGGAACAATAAGTGGTTTTAGTGTTTTACTGTATTAGGACTGACCTTAAAAATTTGAACTCATCTGCTTTATTAACAGTGTTCGCAAAAGCACACTACTCTTGACCGTTTGCTGGGTGTGAGACTAGATCCTAATGGGTAATGAACACACGCCAAAAATGTAAACCACACCTTCAACCTTGCACAACTTCCCTATTCTTTTGCCGCACACACTCTCAGCAAACACACCCAAACGATCCTCACCCTTCTGTCCCTCACTCAGTGTTCTGCAGCCAGCCTAATTTAATTGATGCCCTTCCCTACCAACCTAAATTACACAGCCGGCATCTGAGGGCAGCGAGTTAGAGGTTGTCAACAAGTGTGGCATGAGTGAAGCCTTGGCTCTTCACCCACAGTGACAATTCACTTGACTCAGCATCATGCAGGCGATGTTTACTGGACTTGTCCACCGCAATCAACACTGCTGCATCTGGCCTGACTGTAACTCTACTGTAAACCTCATCACTGCAGAGAGAGGGGAAACTGGGGGAAGGGGAAACAGAGTAGAAGGGAAGCTTATCCCCCAAGCTTTGTCCCTCCTCATGCACATCAGAGCACATTCAATCATGAGAAAGGTGACAAATTAGGATGAACAATGGCTCACACACACACACACACACACACACACACACACACGCATGCACCCACGCATGGCACAGGCATCCGCATAAATGATCCTGATGCAAATATTAAATTGAAAGTAACTTAATTTTCATCACTCCCTGATTAAAATTAAAATTCAATATTCCAATTACAGGGCAGGACGGTGATGTGGTGGTTAGCACTGCTGCCTCACCGCTAAAATGACATCTAGAAGGTCTGGGTTCAGTTCCACCTCGGCCCGGGCCTCTTTGTGTGGAGTTTGCATGTTCTTCCTGTGTCTGTGTGGGTTTTCTCCAAGTACTCCAGTTTCTATCCACAGTCCAAAGACATGCAGTTAGTGGGTTTAGGTTAATTGGTCACTCTAAATTGCCCATAGGTGTGAGTGTGAATGGTTGTCTGTCTCTCTGTGTTAGCCCTGTGACAGGCTAGTGACCTCTACAGGGTGTACTCTGCCTCTTGCCCTATGACCAACACTCCAGCCCCCTCACAATCCTGAAGAAGCTAAGCAGAAGAGAATGGATGAATATTCCAATTACAGATGAAGGCAAAATTGCTTTCTTGCTAATATGATCTTGTACTATCTGTTTGTTTAGTAGTGAAGTCTCAGAGGTTAGCACCACCTGGAAAATCTATTGCAGCACTGTTTGCTATCTCAGCCATAAAAATCTGTCTTTGTAAAGAATTAACAGCAAAGATTTAAAGTATTTAGGTCTGTTAGAGAGGTGGAAATTGCACTGCATGCAACTGCATGTTTCGTCCAACCCATATAGAAACAGGCTGGTGAGATATTAGAAGTACATGCCAACATAATGCAGCCATTACAGCACGTCAGTATTTACCATTTAGCTGAATTACTAAAACAATATAGGCTTTGGGATAGAAGAAGATGTGCATTACTGTGGATTGCATTAAAATGTAACTTGTTGCCAGTCCACTCTCTAACAAAGTGGCCAAGGACTGTATGTTTAAATGCATTGGACGAGTGCCCCACTTGATGCTCACCCATCTGTCTTTAGCACCATCAGCACCATCAGCACTGAGACTGATCCATTCAGACAACCACCTACAGTGAGCGCGCTGTACGCGGGTGATCTCACCGCCCCCTAAGAGTGACGCTCCCTATACAGAGCAGGCTGATGATCTGTAAGACTGAAAGCTGCTGACCCCACATGTTGTCTCTTTTCTTCAGGATCTACCATCCAGCATGAACTTGCGGTGAGTTTTCCGTGCCTCTGATCTCTGTGGCAAAGCCGAGTCGCTGATTGACATGTTAAGTCGGACTTTGTACACATATTCAAAGCCCTTTTAAGTGGCCGTGGCTATCATAAGACAAACACAAGGTAAAAGGTATACAGTTGTCGCATGCTACTCCTACAAAGGTACACATAGGCAAAGAAGCAATACTAGCTCCTGTGGTTTGGGAGATAATTACAGGAGAGTGAACAAGGATTGTGTTTGAAAAGGGAGTTGTCATGTAGGATTACCTTCATGACCTTTAAACTCTTCTTGTACGGGTTCAGCCTGAAACACTGTACTCCCTGCACAGCATCTGCAGCAGCTCTCCTTAATCACAAAGAGCCAGATGATTTCACTCCCACTCCCACTTCCAGCTCACAATCGCACCACTGTTACTGTTATCAGTGAAACAGCTTGCCTGTAATCATCCCGGATTTTATTGTATGTTTTTAAGTTATTGCAAACATGAGAAATATGGGGAGGTTCAAAAGTCCAATGTTTATGCAAAAGGGGAAAAATCTCCTTGGCTCAGTAATAACACTCATTTTCTATCTGATGATAGTTAAAACTTGATACCTCTTTATACTGCTCATGATCTAAATGTGATTTGTGTGTTAATTTTTTTAATAAAAGACATGAAATTAGTAATCAAATTTCAAAACTCCCAAAACTCAATATCATTTGCCTTTTCCTTATTAGGTACTCTTTGCTAGTACTGGGTTTGGCTGCAGTAATGCCTTAATTCTTTGAGGTACATGTGGAAACATTCCTCAGAAATTTTGGTTCATGGTCATAGGATAGCATCACACAGTTGCTGCTCATTTATTGGCTGCACGTCCATGATACAACTCTCCTGTTCCACCACCAAAAGTGCTCTGTTGGATTGAAATCTGGTGACTGTGGAGGTCTTTTGCATGCAGTAAACTCACTGTCCTGTGAGTTTGTGACAAGGTGCGTTATCCTGCTTGAAGCAGCCATCGAAAGATGGGTACACTGTGGTCATAAAGGGATGGAGATGATCAGCAGCAACTACTCAGGTTACGATGTTCAAACGATTCCCAGATTAAAGTCTACGCCACCACCACCAGCCTCATACAGCGAAGGATGGAACCATGCTTTCATGTTGTTCGTACCAAATTCTGACCCTTACTGTTGCCTTCATATCAGCTTGAAGCAGTCTGGCCCTTCTCCTTTGACCTCTGGCATCAACAAGGCATTGTCAGCCAGAGAAGTGCTGCTCATTGGATATTTTCTGTTTCATGGCCCATTCTCTGTAAACTCTAGAGACGGTTGTGTGGGGAAACTCTCAGCAGATCAGCAGTTTTTGAAACACTCCGACACTAACAAACATGCCACACTCAGAGTCACATTTTTTTCAATTAGAACTTCAGCAGGTCATCATGACCACGTCTACAGGCCCAAATGTGTTGAGTTGCTGCCATGTGATTGGCTGATTCAATATTGGGTTAATAACTAGTTGAACACATGCACCTGGCCAGTTAATGTATGCTGAATATTATATTGACGTATCCCATTTTAATACATCATAATAAATTACTTTGGTAATACTTTATATTGGAGCCAGTGACTAAGGGTGTACTGCTGTAATTAAATTGAATTTCAATGTATTTTATCTCAAATTACAATGTACTCATATTTACCTACAAACATTTAAAGGTAGGTACACTCCAATAAGGGGGTAACAAGTCAGGTTTTTATGGGAAACAAAGAAATTATTGTACTGTAAGTGATTTTAGGTGCGTTGCAGTGGAATTTTAAGTGTTGCATAACTTCATGTATTTCACAGGAAAGAAGAAATTATTACATTGTAAGCAAATTTAAGTAGTGCATAAGTAACTTTAAGTAGTGCCTATTTTTTCATCTTACATTTTAGTCTGCTGTACTTTTTGGGGTGTTATTGGGCTGTATTATGGAGGGGACTAAATCTTGCCTTTTACATCTTTATTTTTTTACATCCTTATTTAATATTCATTTTTTGATGAGCGTTATGGATATTTTATTAAACAATTCTCAGCACTTTACAGTAGGTTAGGGTTAGGGTCTTTAGACCTCTTTAGACCAGTTTATTGTTAATTCTGTTGTGTTCAGTGTTGCCCAGATCCAGTTCAGGCTCCAGTTATTTCCAGGCTTATCTCATCTGGATCCGTTCATAATGGCTTCTTTTTTCCTGACATCATTCCCGTTCTTTATTTAAAATGGCTCATCCTCCCAAAACTGCACTGAAATATAAAAGCTGAGACATTTTTTATAGCACATTTGCCTTTATTGATAAAACTTTACATTCATTAAAGACTTGGAAAGCTGCCCTGCATGTTTCAGGTAAATGTGAAACTGTGACAGTATCAGTAACTCAGTAACAGTAACTCAGTGAAGCATCTCCGCTGTGGCCGTCAGAGAAGCTGATCACAGATCAGATTAGAAACATTTAGACAGGGAAACAACAAAGGAGAGATTTTCTGTAAATCTCATGAAGCATTTTTATGCAGATCTAATGAAATTCTTCTGCACTGAAGATTTTACTTGCTTTATTTCATAAAAACTGATCTGAGGGCAGATATGCCCTGGGGTCTGCTGCTGTCTCTAATCCCACAGGTTCGTCAGTAAACTGAGTCTGACCTGTTTCTCCAGATTTTATCTTCAGTTTCAGCCTCCTGCATTTTGTCCCCATCAGGCTGCGATAATAAAGAGAAATTAAAAAAATCAAATCAAATGTAAAACTAGGATTCAGCTTCATCTAAGGAAAATTCAAGGTGGGTAAATGATGGCAGCTGAGAGAGTGGACCAATTTAATTATATTAAAATGACTTTTCCATAAGTGTTAGCAGCACAAATGACCACATGGCTTACACCATTCTGGTTTCAAAGCAGCCACCTGATAGTTGTCACCTTTGAGCACCATAATCAGCTGGAATATATGTTTTCCTTCCACACGATCCTTAAGCAAATAATCATAAATTAACAGAATGCTAGCATGTAGAAAACACTTATAATCTTAATAATACTCTCAAAAAAATGATAAAGTGTGTGTATGTGTGCACACGTGTGTGTGTTTTTAAGAAGAAGGGGTTATTAATTACTGTAGCAGATAAGCTCCATTACTTCCTATTTACTAGGGACTATACTGAGAGACAAATTCGGGAAAATGACAATAATAGGAAATGGACGTGCTTTCCGTAGGTGGGTTCAGCTGTTTTATGATAAACAATGAGCTGCTCCTTAACAGTGGTTCTTAAGTTAACACCAGTCTCACTATTTAGCCAGCAAACCAGGCAACATGTGCAGTCTTGCCTTGCTCTTTCTGTCACGTTGACATTGTTGCTGAGCTAAGAGGAGATAAACGTCTAGCTCGAGAGAGAGAGAGAGCGAGAGAGAGAGAGAGGGAGAGAGAGAGAGGGAGGCAGGGTGTGCATGATTGGCTGAAAGGTGACAACACATCATCAAGACATCATCAAGACTGCATAGGTGTTGCGAAAGTAAACTTGTTCTGAAAATGCCATTATAACAAAGAAAACATCTGAAGAAATATACATGCTGAAGAGTAAATGCCCCTGAGAGGATGACTGAGCGTTGGATGATGTTACAATAACCCCATGAAATATCTGTGCAAAGCAGTAAGGGCCCTGAGTTCATGGACAGATACTGCTCACAGCATCCAGTGAATGGAGGTCAAAGGTCATAGCTGGAGGAAGATCAGGAGGGACACTTTCATGTCACTGACCACTTTAAAATAACTTCATTTTATAAGGTGACACACTTTTATTCTCTCTACACTTTCCCGCTGCCCCTCCCTGAGCCAGGTTCAACAGGAGGTCACTTTCGTTTGAAATGGAGTTCTTTCTCCCTGCTGTCACCGAATGCTTGCCGCCAGAAGGATCTTTGGACCATTGCGACTCTTTTCTAAATATTGTAGGTTCTCTACCTCACAGCATAAATCGCCTTGAGACAACTGGTGCTGTGAAATGTTGCTTTATAAATAAAAATGAATTGAGCTCATTCAAAGTAACAACAACTTGACCAGCTTCATTTGCTGATGAAGGCAGCGGGATGTGATTGAAAGCTCTAAAAAGAAAGCAGATCCTTGAAATGAAATCATTTTGTCATGCATAAACTATGCGGTTCTATATATGGAACCTCAAATAACCATTTAACTACTTTGTAAACACTGTGTTTATGCCTCAAGGGCTCAGAAATGTCTTTTAATGCTCCAGAAGCCAAACGAAAGCGCTTATGAAGTCACTGAAGTGGCTTAAAACAGTAAGGTCTATTGAAATCTCTTTAGGAAACGTAAAACTAAGGAGCTCATTGCAACTGATCCTCTTAACCCTTTTTAGATTAACAATGAATTAATGCGGCGGTTGGTAAATCCTAACCTCACCAGTATAAATCACTGGCATAAAAGGCCCGGTTATGATGCAGTACAAAGGCTTATCTGTTTCACAAATGAGTACTCCATCTACTCAAGCCCTCCCCCGCACTGCTAACAAACTTTCACATGTCTGCCTCACATAATTAGACACGTTTGCCGGAGTCGCCTCTACCGAGAGGGATGAAACAATCCCACAGACAAACATTAACCCAGGCACTGACCCTGCAGTTTGTCAAGAAGATGAACGTCTCAGACTGGAGGGGGAAAAAAAACAGCATTCCATTTCCAGTAAACCAGGAAGGGGGAGGGAGGGGGATTTTGGGAAGTTTGGTGAGTCATCATTTTTTTTTTTCTTTTCTACCAACTCTCCCCCATTTGCCATCACACCCCAGAGCCTGAATACCTCCACGGCAGATTGCCCCATCCGGCTTTCAATGACTCTCTTAAGTTTTGACAAGTGCCTCGTATTGTGCGTTTTTGGCAGGGTTGCAGCTGTCGGCACGGCTGTCACCAACATGAGCTCTCTTTGTCGGCGCTGACGGATGCCTCGCTTTGAAACCCGAGGAGACAACGAGGCTTACAGTACCAGGGAAAAAAACAAAAAAAAACAAAACAAATAACATAACAAGCAACAACTTGAACCTGCGCTTGCTCAAACGATGTTCTTGTGGGTGTGCATGCGCGAGTGTGTCAAACATTTTTCAAGTGATCAGGTCAAATGCAGTGGGTGAGATGAGTCAGTGGATGTCTTCAACCATGCAGAGTTTATTACTCGCTAACTTCGTCTTGTGTGACAATAACATGCTGATCAAGGCTTGTAAAAGTGATGACAGTGCTCAGAAATAGGAGCTTTTGCAGCAGTTTTAGGAGCGCACCATAATGGAAAGTGGTTAAAATCTCATGGAGAAAACCACAGCTTTTATTGCTCTACTTTCTTCTCCTATTTTTTTTTTCAGCTCTTTTGTGTGACCACTCATTCGTCCTTAAAGCCCTCTGTTCCACTAACTGATCGTCGACATCATTTTGCGGTCGGGGACTCTCCCCAGCTGGCCCCCTGCACACCACACAATAACACCTCCAAACCTTCTATTAGGGGGCCCTTTAGCTCCAAGGACCAAGCTTTTCTCTCCAGCACTTGGTGCTACACACACACACACACACACACACACACTCACACACACACACATAAAAAGGGCATTTATCACTCTTTAATGACAGACTTCACAAAAGATGATGTCACCAGCCGCAACACAACAACGTACAAGAAAAGGGTGACTGCCCCACTCTCCTCTCAGTTGGACCACAGTGACCTCACATGATTGATAGGAATCAGTCTTACTTACTGGGCTCTTTGTGCCTCTGTGGTTGTCATGGTATGTGGCACATGGGGCCTCAGTGCTGCTGCTGCTGCTGGTGCTGCTGCTGCTGATGACTAAGAGTGAGTAATCAAAACAGTCGTAGAAACTGGCCTCCTTCACAAAGATGGTTGTTACCATTAAAATGTCATCAAACACTTGATATAAGACCGTGTTTGTGCTTGCGGATAAGCGTCTATCGCCTTCGTCAGCTGTGGTACACGGCCATTCTGTTTGTGTTGTGTCTGTTGGTTGAAAGCACAGTTAGTTAAAAGCACTACATGCACACAGACAAAATATGTGGCTCGAAATATGAGTGTGTGCATGTGTGTGTGTATGTGTGTGTGTGTGCATGCGTGCTCTATGTTAACTAGTTTGGATGTGACATGTTGGTCTTATTGGCTCTGTGTCACCTGTCAGGTTCCATTTGCAGACATGCCAGTTGTTGTCATAGGGAGTTTGTCCATCATCCGTCACAAACACACACTGTGCTCATAACAACAGCTTATATGGTGCCGCAGCTTCAAAATCCCCTCTCCTATCCAGTGTATCAACTTCAGAGGAGTTATAATAAACAGAAACAAAAGTGGCCTTTACAGACACATGTCACCAGTCTAAGACTTCTTTCCTAGTAACGTTTTACAGATCCTCCTGGGTATTCCCAAGAAGCTTCCTGCTTAGATCCTTGCAGCAAGATCTGGGTCTGTGATGGGATGTCTGTTCTGCAGGGCAGGCCTGGAAACCTTAAAAGGAAGATACTTAGGAGATTCCAACCCCCTCAGCTGGCTGCACATGACATTAACTCTGAGCTCCATCGAGATATCTAAGCTCCTCACCCTCCTCCTCACCTTGTTAAACTAAGCCCGTACACCCTAAGAAGGAGAACTCTGTGTCAGGCCTCAATCACACAGGGCTAGAGTCCTGCCAGCAACCACGGTTTGCAAGGTAAAAATGCATATTCCCTGACCAGCTGGCAAGTGGTTGCTGGCAGTTGAAAATGGTCGCAAAGAGGTATACGATGCTGCACCAGGCGAGCAGGTTGCCGTGGTTGCCAGTAGTTTGCATGGAAGATTCCAACTTGTCTGCAAAAACATTTACAAATTACTTGCCAAGAGGAAGCTAAACTATGAAAAGTGTGATGCAAACATGATGGAGACTGTTCACCTTCAAAGTAAAAGTTTTGAAATGTGTTGCATCAGTAAGTCCCAACTTTTACTTTGAAGTTAAATTCTCTCAGTTTCCATTTTGTGTCACACTTTTTCAAGTTTGTCTGCACGGAGACTAAGTGGTGAGTGGTGATTGCACCTGGTGACAGCCAGCAACCACACGCCAGCTGGGAATACACGTTTTTAACCTAGCGACTGAAGATTGTTGGTGGGTTGCTGACTGGTCTATAGGCCTGTGTGATTGAGGCCTTAACCAAATCATTCTTTTGGTTTTTACCCAGATCTCTTTGAACATGTTAAATTGGAAGCTTTTCTTTTCTACCCAGCTCTCTCTTCATCACAACAGTCCATTAGTGCTTTTACCATCACCAGTGAACAAGATCCTGAGAGACCTGAGGCAGCAACTCTCCACCAAATCAGAAGGAGCAATCCACTGTTTTTTGGCAGAGAACAATGACCTCAAGCTTGGAGGTGCTGACTCTCATCCTGGCCTCTTCACACTCAGCTAGAAACTGCCACAGTGCATGCTGAAGGTCACGTTCTGATAAAGCCAACAAAACCATGTCATCTCCTGAAGTCAGAGAAGTGATTCTGGGTTCCTGTAACTGACCCTGTGAAAAATAAACTTATTTTAGAGTAAATACTTTAGATAATCTTCTCTTTATGCCTCTGTATCACACAGCTTGTATGCACTCTTTTAAAAAGCCTGCAGTCAGTTAAAAGCACAAATCCTGCCCCACAGCAATTACACACAATCCTCCTTCTATTTCCAGTAAACGTAAATAACTTCAACAGCATTTCTTTGAATGTGCTCCCTTGTGCATAAACACACATATTTAACTAATACACTCATCAAGACCTTCCGTTTGAAATATATATAATACATTTATACATAAAAAAACAATCTCTTCTGTGGTTTCTCTTCAAACGGGTGCTTTGTAAGCTGACTCACTGGCTGAAGTACAGCGGATTTCCACTTCCACTTTGGCCCGTTCATCTGAGACGCTGCAGAAAAGTAGAGAGACAGCAAATAGGACTGGAAGGAGGAAGAAACAGGGATCTGGAAGCCATTAGAAACTGGCAGCTGTGGCCTGGAGTGGCTGATTCAGAGAACGCGAGAGAAGGAAGAAAGAGAGAAGGAGGGTACGCCACATGATTGCCATAATGATTTTAATATCTGTGCATGTGTAGGTCATTAATGCAGAGCCTTGTGATTTAACAGCAGGGAAGATGAAGACTATAAAAAGGCATTTCCAAAGGAAGTCTTTTCTCTTTAAAACTCATAAGGCTCTGCCTGCATTTCCTCCAGAGAGTTATAAAGTCTTATCTGACTGTGTTTATCCATCCTCTCCAATCAGATATCTTTGTTTTTAATCTCTTCCTTCCTCTCTTGAAAGGGTCACAGCTCCCACAGAAGCACACACATACATAAAAGCATACACACAGACCCTCTCTGGCAACCACCTCCATATCTTCAATATATGTATCAAAGATGAGAGCGAGAAAGAGATAAAAAATTTGATCATTTGCTAAACCTTACCCCATAACGGTGATCATCCAATCATAGCAACTGTAACCAGGCAAAGCAAATCTGTCAAGCTTTAGGCTGTCAAAGATTTGGACAACAGCATCTTAATCTTCCAATCAAAATCAACGATCTAATAAACATTAGCATAACTATACCTATATATAAAGACATTTATAATAACATTTTGCACGATATAATCGTCAGAATTGATAGTAACGGACAAACTAATCGAGGGTTTTCTGGGCCAATGCTAATACCATTTTTATGAAGAAAAGTATTTTAATATTAATATATATAGACTGATATTCTTTATATACTCGTGCTGTATGCTGGACTCACTGAATAGAGAGAATGGGTCTTTGGTGTTACCTGTTACAAAGTAGGGTGCACTAATTTGTTGTAGCAAGTAATGTAACAAGCTATTTTTTTTCATGTAATGAATTTCTTTGTAAAAGAAGCAATCAGTTGATGGTAAAAATGTTACCACAGTGGAGGAAGTGCTACCAATAGCAGCTGGTAGGCCACACACCACCACACACCATTTGTCATACAGTGCAGTGAAACAGGCAGAAATGCAGGACTCTGGAGTAAGGATGTTACCAGAAAAACAGCTCTAATGCTGAAGACTTTTCCAACACAAACTATAAACAGAGCTGGGCTGGAACCAGGAAACACACACTAGGAACGTGAGCGGAACGCAGCACCGAGTGCGAGACAAAGAACAGCGGAAAACTCTGGGCTTAAATACATACTGGGGTAATGGGAAAAACGGAAAACACTAGGGAAGACAGCTGAAACCAATCATGGGAAAACAAGACAGAGGAAGCAAAGCTGAACACAATGCACAAGAGACAAGGCACTGGCAAAATACAACAGGAAGTAACTAACACCAAACGGAGACGGAGACTTGACAAGAAAAGGGAAACGTGGGGAAAGGCAGTGCAAAGTGAAACTCAGGGACTAGAACACAAAAACTAGAAAATCCAACCTAAATCCAAAATGTAGTTGCAAAACAGAGAAAATCATAAGCACAACAAACTCAAAACAGTGGGTTAATGACTCAGGACCATGACACGCTTTTGACAACATAACCAGCATGCAGCAGCTAAATGTTAATATAACAGAAAACTATTTAATGGCAGTATTTTTATATTGTAACAAGTTACTTTTAAATGTGTTGTCACACGACAACGGTCGTTCATTATTACCTTTCCTGCAATATCTAACATAAATTAGTTAATTGACCTTGAAGTCACTGCTTGACTCCCTAGTCTGTTCAGCTGTGATGTTTCTCTGGTGTGCTGCAGACTGTGCTGAGAGTACTGCTGATATTAGAGTTCAAACAAGTCTGTTGGCCCTATTTATTTATTTATTTATTTTATTTTCTATTTAAAAAAAAAATGCTTTAATAATTTTATTATTGGGACATAACTATAGGCTCCAGCGGACCAAATTTCCCCCCAAAACATTGTCATGTATCACAGTGGTGGTAACTAAACTGGGCTCTCATCCTGTGACAATCATCACCTACATTCAACTCCAGGACTGGTCAGTAAGCACTGTCTGGTGCATCCATGTGAGTCAGGTGTCAGGTTAGTGCCAAGGGAGGAAGTGCAGTGGGTTGCCATAAATAGAGAGCAGACAGATTCCACAGGAACGATTCCAGCTCTCCGATATCCTGTTCAAAAAGCAACCTTGTATAAGAGGGGACTCTGGGTTTTCACCCATGAGTCACCCATGCGACTCACACGAATGCACGTCGCACGAGTCATCCAAGATTCAAACACATATTCTTGCATATTTAAATAAGGTGTAAAGTTAATGATGCATCCTGTGTATAGATATACAAATGTATAAATGCACACAAAACATGGATGTGAGTGTTCATAGTGAGTTTATAATGGTGCCAGACTCATTCACAGGACTTATTTTATTTGAGATGCTATCTTCATCACTATCTCAACTCAAGCCACTGCTTTCAGCCTGGTGATCCACTTTGTTCAGTAACGTACAGTGTTAAAGGTTTTCATTGCACAGGATCTGCTTTTTTAAATGTGCACAGTCAGCCCCTCTACACATGACTGATTTTCAGTTACAAGCCAGCTGAATGAAGCACTTTTCTACTCTTCTCACCTCTTTATTTTCCCATTAAGTTTTCCTTCCTTTGCTCTTCACCATCTCTGGTGGTCTGACATTAACTCTGTGGTGGTCTGACAGCCGTGTGGTCCTCCAGGTCAGCAACGGGAAAAGGCAAACATTGGCTGGGTCACAGAGCACACATACAGAAAGAGAAAGAGAAAGAGAGAGGGGTTTTTACCTGGCACGAGTAACTTTGTTTTCTAGGAAAAGGAATATCGACACCTCTCATAATGAAATCTACAATAAAAGCCACAGTGATCGTGGTGGTAAGTTAGATACACAGATAAATAACTTGGGTACCTAACATGAGCGTGCCCCATATTTCTGTCATGATTAAGGCCTTTGAAGCTATTGATGTTATTAGACTCAATTTGCAGAGGTTTCAAATTAAGAAAATGATCTGATTTTAATTTGAAAACTAGTACAGACCAAATGGAGAGCTCGTATTGATCTCTGGCTTCTGATTCAACTACTAAACAGCATCAAGTGCAAAGCCTAAAACCTGTGAGCTGCTCCCTTTTTTGTGGTCCTCTCATATCTGAAATAAATGTTTTTTTTAATATACCCCCTACATCATAAAAAGTCATCTGGTCCCTGTACAACCATAGCGAGAGCTTGGCTCACGCTGCTGAGTCAGGCTTATTCTCGCTGGGTGCTGGACTCTGCCAGGGCGTCCCTTTGTCACAAATTATGTTCATAAATTTTTAAGGGCTGGAGGGTGTCTCAGTTTACATGCTGGTGGGGTGGGGCAATGTGTCACAGAGGTTTCACCTGTCTGCCCTGATGAAGGGAATGACTCATGCCTTTTTTCACACCTTGGCTCATGTGATAACTCACATGATCAATGGTAGGTTAACAGCCCTTAGGACCACGTCCTCTGGGACAGCCCCCACTCAGGGTTTATTACCTGGGACTCTCCACCAGTTGTTCTAGACCTGATGCAAAGTCTTGGATAAGAGGTGAAACGTCTTCAAAAACCGAAAGAAGGTCAGTTACCTTCTTTTTAAGCTCTCAAGATCTCATCTTTGCTTTCTGCAGATGATGCAGATTATGTCAACGATGACCTCCAGTTTACACTGGTGAGATTTCATATACAAGCAGCAGAAATGAGCTTCCTCTGAAGAGTGTCTGGGCTCTTTCTTACGGCTGAATTGGGCTGAACCTTTGTAGATCCCACAACGTGACCTATGTGCATGGCCGACGTTGTTGCCAGCGTTCATGCTTGTGCATGGTGCATGGTATATGTGGTGACAGCCACAACAGAAACAAATAAAATGCTGTGACTTTTTTCCTCCTCTGTTGTTGTTTTTTTTTCCAGATGCAAACATATTTGCTCCACCTCTTTGTTCATTCCCTCATGTCCATTCCAATAGTTTCTCTCTCCAGCAATTTGGTGACATCTATGAGTCCTTACATTGAATCTCCAATTATTATGGTTTATATTATCATATTTATAATTGTTATTGTCTCAAGGATAAATAAAAAACCTGCAGTGGAAAAGTAGCCAGAAATACATAAGAGGAACAACGGTACTGAACAAGCCAATCACAATAGTTTCAGTCTGCTTTGATGCAATGTTTAGTTACATTTAGTGTAGGGTTTCAGAGGGGCTTGCAGTTGTGACGTACCCATGGCATCAATTTAACACAGATGTATATCTCCACATCAAGAGGAGCCAGCTAAGGTGATCTAACTAGGATGCCTCCTGGGTGCCTCCTTGATAAGGTGTTCTGGTCACATCCCATTGGGAGGAGGCCCTACATTATTATAACTGATTAACTTAAATGAAGTCTGTGACATATAAATAAACCTAACTACATATACAGTAAATATTTTACCTACATTCCTATTGAGAGACGTAAACCCATCATTTATCTTTCAAAAACCAAAGCTTCAGTTAGATTCAGGTACTTAGATCCTGATGACCAAAATTCCAGTTTTTGAGTAAATGTTTTAACCTCTTTCTGTATCGTTTTTTTTTTTTTTAATGCATCTGGCACCATTTTGGGAGGTTTTCAAGCATAGCGCTTTCACTTAAGAAACCAAGGCTGCTACTGCTCTGACTAAAATGGATGCAGGACTTGCTGTGATTCATTTCTGGTGCATGAAATTTGGTGGAGCTGCACAGATTTTCAGAACAGGTTTAATAACATTGGTGTCTCTGACTCACCATTTTATGGCTGGTATTTACTTTCTTAAGTACAATTTTGATTTGGTAGAAATAAAATTGCTACGATAACTGAAAAAAATCCCAAAAATGATTGTATCATAAATTCTTCCATCCTCCAAGCTCAGGGTTTTTTGCAGTTGTTACTGAGTAATTTATTTATTTTTTCCAACAATAATACCCTAGAGTTTAAAGCATTAAACACCACTGATGGAAAACAAAATCCCCTGAAACTGCAGCAATGTCACTGTATTCAGTTCACTTAAGTTCAAAGAAAGACCTTTCAACAGTGGGAAGGAAGAACCCCCTTTTAACAGGAAGAGACCTTTGACAGAACCGGGCTCATGGTGGGCAGCCATCTGCCTCGACTGGTTGAGAGGAAACAGAAGAGTAAAAAGAGGAAATGAACAGCAAACAGGAGAGAACACAATCTCTTGAAATTTGCAGTTATTTTTGACCTACAGTATCTTTAATAAAGAAAGCTGTGAGGATAAACACTATATTGGTGCGCTCATACTTTTATTACAGGGTTTGAAAGCTGAGGATGTAAGCTAGTTTTGGTAGTTTTAACAGAATATTAGGACCAAAACATGACATTTTAATGGAATGTAACGCTTAATACTGGTCGCTTCAGAAAGTTTTCAGCTTTCATGCACATCTTACAGTTGTTTAGATTTATTTTCAAATGAATGAAACTGGCATTTTTGTTCAAAGTCCCTTTGCTTTTGCACTCCTAATTGTGGTCAGTTGCATCTTGTTTGCTTTAATCAGTTTGGAGGGATTTAGCAGAAGAAGATTCAAAGCTGCTAGGGTTCAACTCCTTGTCTGTGCTTCCAGTACTATTCCCTCACAGTGAACATATAGGTTTAGGAGAATGAATAGATGTGACAGACTGGTTGCTACAAGTTTCAAATCTATGCCAGTAGATTTGCATTTACTGTTCTGGCATGAACTGAAACCAGCAGCTTTCTGCAAACACCATTTGCAGGCAGCCATCCAGAACATGGAAAAACATTCAAATACGAGCCATCAATCAATCAGTCAATAACTTTATTTGTACTAAAAGGGAAGTACAAATAAGCATGGTAAGATTGTGCATAGATTGAGGTATAATTTTAAAGGGAAATGGATAGAAAACACAGAAGAGGGAGAAATATATAACCACAAACTCCAACACAACACAGCCATTTTTTCCATGCATGTGTTAGTCATAATGTTAGGGATTTTTTTTTTTTTGAACACTCATTCATTGCAGCATCTCTTAGGAGAATTGGGAAAAAGTGTAAACTATTGATTGTGAAATATAAACATCCAGCCACCACCGGTTCTGTTTGGAAAAAAAAAAAAAAAAAAAAACAAAAAAAAAGAAATAAA
>VUQJ01026363.1:0-17238 GCA_015108635.1 Andinoacara biseriatus
GCATGTGAATGAGTGAATATGAGTGAACTCAAAATCTAAAAACACCTTGACTTGTAAACCTGCTGAAATGTGACACTTTTACCTGATGAATGTGCAATCACATGCTGATTGTTTTCATGTTAGCACATATTTTACTGGTTTACCAGTGCTGTTATTTTTATGCATTATATAAAAAAGGGGAAAAAAAAGAACTGAGTAGATAATAAATGCATGCATGAAAAAGAAACATACTGGTGTGGTTGTTTAACTATGAACTTTTATATGCTGGTTTAATTATCTGCTGCCTAAAACCAAAGGAGAACATTGCATATTTAAGGAATATTTAAAATTAAATTACAAGCCTTGATGTGTTTCTTGAGCAGATAAGAGAAGATAAGACTCAGCTGATGTGTATTATTGCTAGCTGCAACCAAAACTGCAATATTCACTAACATTCTAGGTTAAATCAAGGTGTGTTTTTATGTAGTCCAAAACAGTTTAACTCAAGCATTTTCACAATCTGTGCAATATGTAATATACTTAACCCCTGGCTCACCTCACTCTCACCTCACTCTCAAGAAAATGCATGTTTAAGTAAGCATATATACCATATATGCTATAATCACATTCACAATCACAGTAATCTTTTGTAAATCTTCTGTTACAAAGTAAGAACAGAATGTGTTGTAAAAACACAGCCTTGTAAGATTAACAGCAATTGTTTTAAAGTCACTGTTTAGTTGTTGAAATCTTGGTCAGTACACATTTGAAACACATGAAAAGCTTCAAGGTAGAAACCATCATGCAATTTGCAATGTCTCTCTGATCTAGGTAATTTTTTTTGCCTTTGAGATTTTGCATTAAATATTATACTGCAAGATTGAGGAAAACTGCTGAGTCATCATATAAAGATTTAAAATGTATTTAATTTAGAATATGTAACATTTGACCTCTGCTATTTAAAACTATGTTTCTTACTGCCATTGTTTGTAACGATAACACATAGGCATAAACTGAAGGGAATAAGTAGTTTGAATATTAGTTTGAAGATTCTTTGGACCTCTGACCTCTTCTTTAAAGACTAATAAGGTCAAACTTTGCTTCTTTTATTTTTAAAACTGTGCTTAAAATTCTACTGCTTTTGTTTGTATTGTCAACAATTAGGAAAGGATACTGGTATATGAGGATTATAAATATCACATTATAGTTTACATCCAAACATCACATCACATTTGATCTCTGAGCTCACTTTTACATTTCACATCTGTCTTTCTTTCAAGTTGGCCCCAAAATGCATCATATTTACAGTATTGCCAAGTGAGAGAGAAATTCAGTATATAAAGCAAAAACAGAGTCTGTACAATTGTAATTAACTTGAACGTCAATATTTAGTATGACCACTTTAGTCTTCAACACAGTCTGAACTCTTTCAGGCAGCTTTTTTGTAATGCCTGTAAGTCGTCTTCAGAGATAGTTGTCCAGGCTTTTTGAAGGACATTCAAAACTCTTCTTTGGATGTTGTCTGTCTTTTGTTTTCTTCTCTGCCTCACTGCCTCAATAATGTCCAGATTCTGGGGAGGCCAATACCTGACTCCTTGTGTTCCATTGTGGGTTTTTTTTCAACCATTTTCAATGCGTTTGGGATCATTGTCACGCTGAAAAATGAAGTTGTTGCCAGTTAAGTGCTTTCCAGGTGCTACTGCGTGGTGGATCAAAATCTGATGGTGCTTTTCTGTGTTCAATTTTGACAACATCCCCAGTGGTATTGGGGATCTTATTGACATAACATTTAGATACTGTTCATCTGTTGCAGATAGTTTTTAGGCCTTCATTTGCCTTCCATTTGTCCATTTTCCTGATATTTTTAATGACGCACTCCACGTGGTGAGATATGCCAAGTTTTCAGGTAATAGCTCTTTGAGAACCACACTGTTGATGCAAAAATTCAATTTTATGCCTGTCAAACTGTGTTATTATTGGCGCTTTCCATAGATTCAACTAAAGAAACAGGAACAAATCATGTGGTTTTGCAACATCCTGCAAGTAACAAAATGCCTAAAAATACAATTTAAAATTAGTTCTTTGATAAGTAACTTGTTGTATGTAGACACTACACCGATTCATCCTTTGAGTTAGGGCTCTTTTTTTATGCTTGAATGATTCATAGGTCAGCATTAGGTGGTTTACCAAACAAAAAACATTCCTCTGAAAATGGATAGAAAGTCTGATGAACTATTGCTCAAGACCACTTTAAAAATTACAAGAAAGTCTGAAACCTTGAAGCAAAATATAAAAAACTTTGCACAATAAAGTATGATACACAAAATCTCAGGCTAAAATTACCTCTTTTTTTTTTTTTAAACCTACGACACCGTATTAAAGCATCCTTTTATCTTAATTTCACAAAAATAGCACATCATTTATATCCACAAGTTCAGTTATACATGCATGGCAGCCACCTACCAATATAAGCAGCACCTACCACCCAGTGACTGCAGTCAGGGGAGGCAGGTGAGGCAGCGTCTCCCCTGTCAACATGACAAGTAAAATTTTCTCTCAGTGATGAGACGTTAATGGTCACAATTGCGGAATTTACGCATTGCCTGTTCAAACACATAGAAGAAATGTGAGGCGAGCCCGTGCAGTGCTGTGGCTCACCTCTAAATGAAGCAGGCAGTTGGCGCATGCCCATTGCCGTCTCTCTCTATATCGCCAAATACATGTTTGATTACACATGTGCTGCACATGTTAATGCTCCACAGTCTGTCTAATATACTGAATAAATGTGTGTGATATGTGATTGGTCATAAATGCACGGTGAAAATATACAGGGTGAGGCAGAAAGTACCGTGC
Organism: Andinoacara biseriatus; assembly: GCA_015108635.1. Lineage (NCBI taxonomy): Eukaryota > Metazoa > Chordata > Actinopteri > Cichliformes > Cichlidae > Andinoacara > Andinoacara biseriatus. The sequence continues at coordinate 2,833 of VUQJ01026363.1, forward strand.
TGCACCGATAGGGGGCAGTGCTTCAACAGTGCTGTCCCAGCAGCAGTGCTGAGAAGGCTAGGCACATGGACTTCATCTTCAAATAAAGGTAAGATAATACATGGTTTTTTTTATTTAAAAAGAGAGAACCCCCCCCAAAAAAAAAATATATATATTTTTTTTGACCTTATAATAAATATTTTGTTTTTCTTGCCATCATTGTTGAACAGTAAGAATTTGATTAAAGAATAATTAATCATTAGCATAATTAAAATTGAAATATAATCTTCTATTTTGGATTCATATATGTGAACATCCGACTCCAGACGAGTCAGTGCCTCACCCATCACAAGCCTCACCGCATGTCACTGCTTCCACCTCTATCTTCTGCAGTTTGCCAACAGCATGAACAGGCCAAACAATACTGTAACTGGGCATGTAGTATAAAGCCTAACAGCTAAGGTTTTAAAAAGTTAGAAATCAGTGAAACAAATTGTGAAGTCAGCAGTATAAATTATCGTCATGCTGAAGATGTGCTTGTTGTACTAATTCACATTTCTGGCTCTTCTGAAATTCTACGCAAACTTTCCTGAGGGAATGCAGTCCACATGTCATCATTTATTTCTTCTATGTCGATTGTCTTCCTTATCACAGCCTTTGCACTGATGGCTAACGCTATAAGTAAAGCTTAAATTCATGCAAGGTTTAAGTTCTAACTAATCCTCAAACAAAGAGAGTTAAATTATAGTTGCTTTTCAATTAAATCTTTGATAAACTGTGGTGCAAATGCTTATCTTAGGATCTGATCTTAAAGACTTTACTTTGCAGCCAAGTAGCAGGATTACAGCCAGAAGACTGTAGGAATGGTGAGATGTGTGTGCGTCATGATGGTCATTGGCTTTCTAGTAGCTTGGACACCATATGTCACTTTCACTGTGCTGAATCTCCCTTCAGTGCCCTGATTACTGCTATCATCACCTTTGGAGGTCAACACTGCGCAATCCTGTTATCTGCATGTGATGAACAAACAGGCGGGTTTATGTGTTTATACAACATTTACCCTTTTTTTAAATTTTCTTTCTGATCATATCTTTCTTTTTACTTCTGGTAACTGCTCACTGAGCACAGCTGTGATGCTTGGCATGGTGGAGGATAAGACCCCATTTTCTGCCCACAAGCCAGATATTACATAAACCTGGACATTTTCTTTTCTATTGTCTGTTTGATTTAGAAAAACTATTGATGTGCACTGGTCAACCTGCTGAGTGAAGTAAAGGAATGGCCAAACACCCTGATTTATTTGAATGAGCCTGGAAAGTGTTTGTGGATTTCAAATTAGCATCCAGTCAAGGTACTGATATACTCCTGATTTCTGTGCCACTCAGCACCATTAAATCTACATTTCATCCTTTAAATATGTATATTTTAACACTGCAATACTTCATTCTGCTGGAACATATATTTTAAACAAACTATATACAATGTAAAAATCTATAAAGCTATTGAGTTGATCAGGAATGTATGTAAGACAAAGCTTTTTTGAATAGATGTATGTGTATGTTGTCATATTAATTTTGTTTTAATAAAAAAGCAGCTGACAGGACTTTAAAGTTGTGATTTCATAAGGAGTTTATTCATGAAGAAAACTGCATATTGTCATGTCCCTGGATCTTGGACCCAGGACTTTGAGAGGTCAGTAATAAAGCTGCCTTAAAATACCTCTCAATCTCATTCAACACCTGCCTGCTACACAGCATCCCTCACAAATATAATTTGTTCTGCTCTAAACTGGCTAAATGCAGTTAACAGAAAAGCTTGCCATTTTCCACAAGAAATTCCTGTTCATGTTATTCTAATCTTTTCACTCTATTGTTTAAATCTCAGCCTGGCCAAACACATCTCACAACATATCTCCACATCCTGACAGTAGAGGGCAACATCTCCCACAAGAGGCATCTTAGGATCATATTATTGAGGTTACCTGATCAAGACAGTGCTAACAAAAAGGGGTGTGGTAAAGCTAGATCAGGTTAATCCACTTAAAAAAGAAAAGAGCAGGGTTAAGTACACCAGGGCTGCAAACCTAATTAGCTTTTATTGGTAGAACACAAAGTGTTACATGTTGAATTAACTCTACTGGTTGTTTTAAAACAGATTAAACACCAAAGGGGTGGCTTGACGGCTGAGCAGGCGACTGTGTGCCGCGTGGCGGTGCATGCGGCCCAGGTTCACGCCCCGACCTGTGGCCATTTACTGTGTGTCTTTCCACTGTAACCCATCAAATGAAGCCAAAAATGTAAATAAATTAAAAAAAAGAAACACCAAAGGAACAGATGGTGAAGCATGATGTGTAAGGATAAAAGCAAACAATGACCAAAAATACAAATAAGATACAAGAGCTGCCCTATCCAGGTATAGCAAGCTATATTTGACAGTTCAGTCATTTAAAACAGTTTAAATATAAAGAAACAAACCTGATAATATGCAACTTTCAGCCTGCCAAAAAGCGATTGCAGCTTCTACCTTGTGACTGAAATAGTATTTCTACCTCAAAATGACTTGACATTATTCATCATTATCATTCAAAAAGCGATTGCTGCAGATGCACCAAACTGTCTGTCAATCCCCAGCTCTCCTCTTCCCTCACTGGTGAACAAGATCCTGACATACTTGAATTCCTCCACTTGGGGCAGCAATTCATTCTCAACCCAGAGTGGGCAATACATACTTTCTTGGCTACAAACTATGGCCTCAGACACTCAGACACTGCTATGGGCTGGGTAATGCATTACTAACAAAAGGATGCCACATTATTTGATGCATGGCTGAAAACCGAATTCAAAGACACTCCAAAAATCAAAGTGAAAAAATGTGATGGGACAGGTCTATTTTGCTGAATGTATAAATTCAGCAAAAAAAGGAAAATGACCATAAAATGAAAGTTATTTTATTTCAACTTTTTAAAACTTGGAAAATTATGGGCATGGTCCCCTGTGTTATCTTGGTTATTTGATGTTTAGACAGTGACATGTTTTTGAGACTGGCAACATTCAAACCAGCTAAAACTTTTGCCGTGGGTGGGGTTTGTTGTGCCCAGCACCACTTATTTTTATTATTGGCTTTAAGTCATTAAGGTCTAAGCTAAGCTAAGAACATATAGTTTCAGTTTTAGCATATTAACCTCACTAGCAACATTTGTAGACTTTTATTTTCTTCATACGCCGGGAACATACATTCCAAGCAATATGTTTTTTTGAATTCCTTTTCTTTATCTAGTTTGTTTCTTAAATTATATCTGTGTTCCACTTCATATCATCCCCAGGGCCCTATACTACAAAGAGAGTATAACATACCCAGGGTATCTCATCTGCATTTACCTACCCTGACATTGGCAATCAGAATAAGCAGTCACACAAAGTAGGCTATCAACTTGCAAAGTTAACCCAAGGTTTCCTCTGCATTTTCACATGAAAGGGGTGGTGCTGGCAGCATCTGACCAATCTAAAGGGGGCGTTTCACAGGTCATATGACACTTCTTCCACAGAAAATGATCCCTATGAGTGCCACCTAGTCAAGAGACATTGTCAAATGGTGATTAAATATCAATAAAGAAGATTAAAGAATACATACCAGTAAAATGCAACACGGACGAGACGAATGCTGCAGCAAATTATTAATTTGGTGATTTGGTGCATTGTAAAGTAAAATTTTCATTCAAGCTAATTATTTTATCGCTGAGTGCGCTCTCAGAGCTGCTGTTTATTTCTACGGTGATGGCTGCACATTAGAGCTCTGAAACTTTAAACTGGATCCATTTAAACATTTAAGGTTGCTGTCCCACAGCCTCATAAAGGAGACATGTAAATTATTTTAGTTTCTCAGCAGATCAAAGTAAAATTCATTTCAGGTACTCTTTGTGTGTTCTCTGTTCTAGTAGCTGCAGTTCCAGCAGTGTAAGAGATTTAGCAGCAGATTAGAATCAAGTATAGTACCATTTATACATTTTTTTTAAATGACCAAATTAACACAAAGTTTGCGTTTTAATCAGTGATTTTAGTAGGATACAGTTTAACAAGCTGCATGTATAAAATGTATTCCCCCAGAAGGGAATCTGTATTGCACTTAAAACATGCTGTAAATAAAAGAATCAGTGAAAACGTAGCATTCTCAGACAATTTTAAACCACAATTCAGAACATAACCTTTTCCCAATAGTTTTAGTTTTAATTATGTCAGCTGCAGACTCCGTGCTGTGTAAGAGCACTGAGTTTAAATTTGAAGTTTAATTTTAAAAACAGAATTCAAACTTTAGTCTACATATAAATTTGATATAAGGTCAGCAAGTACACTGTAGCCACCTTGCCCATATGCCCATCTTGAGGATCATATATTAATGAAGCTTAGGCAAAAGGTCAACAAGGAAGATCATTAATCACTCATCTGCCTACTTACGCTGGTGTTTGGCTGCTTGTCTATTTCTTACATCACTTTCAATTTCCCACGCTGTCAAACTTAATGTTGACTTCATCACTTCATCCTGCACTCAGCATACTTTAAATATCACTGCTCATCTGCCATTCTTCCTTGCAGACTCATTTGTGCAACCCACATTCTCCCCATCTCCACCACCCAAGTCTCTTAGAGCATCCATCTTTGGCTTCACCACTACCAGCGTCTAGACTCAGGGGGGGGTCCTGCCCTAATTCCTATCTCTGCTGGGATTCAGTTCTGCTACGATCGGCCAATGGAGTCTAATCACCAAATGCCTAATTGCATTCCTTATCAATAAATCATGTTAAATTCCTCCTAATGATCTCTCCTTATGTCTCTTGATACATATTTTAAATTTATTTTAGCTTGTATTTAATCCATCATTGTCACCCCTGGTGCTTTGTTGTTCTTTCAAACTGGCATTTTCTCAAATTGACTTGCCAGATATCTATTAGTTTCATTTTTACTTTATACTTTACACTTGAAATGAAGGCAATTGGACTTCTTTATGATTTGTGAAGACATTTCACCTCTCAGGACATGCAGAGAGTTGGTGTGGCAGAAGAAAGGGTGAGAAGGAGGTATTTTATCCACTGGCTAAAAGACATTTCACCATCCAAAAGACTTCTTTAGCTCTAAAAACTGATGGAGAGTTCCAGGTATTTAACCTGTAGTGGGGTTATGGTCCTGAGAGTTGTTGATCCACCCTTAATCATGTGAGCTGTTAAGGGTCACATAAGCCAAGGTGTGAATCAAGGTGTGGGTTATTACTTCACAGAGGCCAAAGTGTGAATCCTTTTTGAGGCATTGTCACATCCCACTATCATGTGAGTTAAGGTCATGTGGGAAAAGATGTAAATAGGGTTTGAACTGCCGGGGAAGGGTTGTCAGGACCGCATTATGGGTGGCTAACAGCTGATGTTACAGACTACTACCTCTGTTCAATGATGGTAATTCACAGTGGACACAGACGGTCTCCTCTACTTCTTTCTCAAACTATCTGTGAATGACCTTAATAACTCACATGTTTATAGGGTAGGTCAACAACCCTGAGGATCATCTCTAAGTTAAATACTGTACCAGGACTCTATTTCCCCCTTTTTTTTTAGACATGAAAAAGCCTCTTGGATGAGAAGTGAAATGTCTACACAAACCAAAAACAAATCCAGTTTCCTTCATTTCAAACACTTAAGACTACCGTGACCTTGAGGACCTACACAAACACATTGTTTCTGTGCTTGCTATATATATTTTAGTTTAATTATTGGAGAGGAAAGAAGGATCACAACGCAAACTCACAAATTGTCTAGAATTCAAAATTCCAGTAAAACGTGTAGTATAAAGAACAGAATTTTTATCCTCTCTGTGCACCTTGGAAAGTTGTGCAAGAAACCGCTGCTTTGCTTCTACATCTCTCAAAACAGTTTCAAGTAAGTAACTAAGTAGGAATTGTAGAACTGCAAAAATGAAGACAATAAACAATCAAAAAGTCTTTGGATGCATGCATTTAATATATTATTTCTAGGCTCTGTTTAGAAAATATTTACAGAATATTATGACAAAATCTCTTTATGTGATAAGTATACAAAGAGGATTCTCATCTCTTCACCATCCAAACATTTCAAAAATAAATCTGGAGTCAGGCTTTCACATACAACAATAATGAATGAGCGCGATAAAATGCTGCAGATGTAAACAAGCTTATATCCATTTGCTCATGTCCATGTCGATGGCTATTCAGTATGAGGACAAAGGAAGGAGTGTGCCTGGAGATTTGCAGTCATAATTCTTAGGAAACAGAGGAGACTTCTGTCTTGCTGGCTGATACTGAGCTCTCATCCTCAACCATGCTGCCCATTCCAACTACTGAAAGCATGCAGCTACGAAACTGTAATGGGGATAAAATGCAGGAGAAAAAAATTAATCACTGATTGTAACTTTTTTATGGGGAGATTTTAACAGCTTGCTTGTCCCCATACATAACTGCTGAGCAATATAATAACAAACTCACCTGTTTGTTCATCAGAATGTAGATGATGGGATTAAACAATGCTGAGCTCTTTGAGAAGAAGGCAGGGATAGCCATGGCTAAAGGAGTGAATGCAGCTCCCTTGTTGAAGAAGATCCATGCAGCAAAGGAAGCATATGGAGTCCAGGCAAAGAGGAAGCCCAGAACCATCAGGATGCACATCCGTGTCACTTCTTTCTCAGCTTTCTGGGTAGAAGCTGAGTCCTGCTGTTGGCTTGCAGCCTGAAAGGGACGAAAGAATCAAATAATGTCTGGGCTGATTTCACATAATGCTGCAACAGCGTCATAAAGGCTGCGCATGATCTGCATCTTCTTCAGTCAAACTATATGAGCAAAATGACAGCAGATAGACATGTTTGTTTTGCTGGAAATAATCTCTTAACACTGAGGTAAAACAAACAAAACAAAAGCAAAACCAAAACAGCTGGATATAGAAGCACAATATATAATTTAAATAAGTGTCACTTACAGCCTTCACTGTAAACACTAAATTTCCATAGGTGAAGAAAATGGTGACGACAGGAAAACAGAAGTGGCAGGTGAACATGTAAACGACATAAGATTCGTTGTTGTAGCCTGGGGCCAGAGTGTAGTAGTCTGGTCCACAGGAGACTTGAATTCCCTCAGGAATATACCTGCAAATACATAAAAATTTAGATGCTTCCTCCATAGCACCAGGTCCAAAAGGGATTTGTAACATGCATCGGTTAAAGTGAATGATCTCAAAGGGAGACTGCCAATCAATACAATGTCTGCAAAGGCTTAATGAATACTAAACAGGTGCCAAGATTGCTTGTAAACTTCTCAAAAAGAACATGGGTAGAAAATGATTCACCCAATAGATATTCATCAGAAGCAGATTAAATACCAACTATAAATGCTCTCTGGAAATGTTACAGCTGTACTTAAGTCAGATGTAACGCTACTTGTACACGGTACATGTTTGTCAGGTAAAGTCAGGAAAAATGGTAGATGAGAAGATTTCATTTAAACTATTTATTTAGAAAAAAAAAATAAAGCTTAACCAAGCAGGTTATGGAACCTTATCATATATATTGCTGGAAACAGTATCGAAATATAAATTTCTAAGTATTACATAAAAGCTGAGCCAGGAGGCCCTTTAAGTGGTGTAAATAATAGAGCTAAAATAGGGACCAGCTGTGGGAAGTCCAAACTCTGACAATGTTGCCACAGATGTGCTGCATTTGCAGGTTGCTATGATTTCACAAACCAAATCAATTAGGTTGAAGTCAAACGATTGTGTTACATGAAGTCGACACGCTAGGTCTTCTCTTCTAATGTTTGGGTTCATTATGTTGCTTTAAGATGAGGCCCTGGCCATATCAGTCTGTCTTCCATTATTACTTCCTTTTGTTTTTTTTTTCTTCAGTTCTTTTGTTACTTTTTGATTTTACCCTTTTGCAATGCATTGCTACTTGTCCTACCACAGTTTGTTCCAACACTGCCTTTGTACAAATAGAGAATTTGTAGGTAAATAACACATGTTAAGGAACATGGGGGCTGATTCCTATCATGATTTTTCAGATTTTTTTTTCATCTTTTTGTGATCCAAGCTTGGTACATTTAATATTATCCTCTGATCTGGAATGAGTACATTTCTAAGTACGAGATCTCAAAATGCATAAATCTGAATGATCAAGGAATCCTTATTGGAGATGGCTGAAATAAAAGACAATTCCATTCTCTTTGACTGCCATCCCAGATGTGGAGAAGATACTGTAATCCCTTTAGAGGAACTATCTCATTCAACCATGCAAAGCAATGGACAGTGTGCAAGAGAGGTGAAGAAAAGAGTGTAGGCAGGGTGGAGTGGGTACAGACAAGTCTTGGGTGATTTGTGACAGCAGGATAGCAGTAAGCATGGAAGGGAAGGTTTACAAGATGGCAGCAAGGTTTTGGTTTGGAAATAGGGGCACTAACAAAAAGACAGGAGGTTGGCACAGTTAAAGATGATAAGATTTTAATTGGGACAGCTCAGGTCGAGCATTTTGGAGACAGCTTTGAGGCAAGGCTGAGATGATTTGGACATGTATAGAGGAGGGATAATAGATATATTGGAGAAAGGATGTTGAAAATGGAGCTGCCAGGCAGGAGAAAAAGAGGAAGACCACAGAGATGTGAAGGAGTACATGCAGTGGGTTAGCGTGATAGAAGAGGATACTAGGCATAGAGTGATATGCAAGCAGATGGTCTGCTGTGGCGACCCCTAAAGGGAGTGGCCGAAAGAAGAAGAAGAATCTCATTACCTTGACCAGCCAAACAAAGGGGGGGCAGCACAGGCCATAGCCATGAGCCATGTGAATGCACAACCTGCTCCTGCATGTGTAACTGTAAATTTGAAACTTCCCATGGGTTTACAGACCACAACGTATCTCTCAATAGCCAGAACCACAAGAGACCACAGAGACACCTGACCTGTTGACAAGAACAAGAGCAGGAGTAATGATGAGAATCTTCAAATCATGCCAAACCATTTCGTAAGCACAGAACTCGATCTTACAACTTCTAAAATCTGCAAGATTTTGCTAAAATTTACCTCCAACTGTAGCCATGAATCCTTCAATAGCACAACTCATCGGTCCCAAGGAGAAATAGCCTTTGAGAGAAGAATAAATGGTGACTGTAAATCCAAATATAACCATGATCAGTCCAGCTACAGCCAAGTTAACCAGGATAAAGTTGAGAGGTTGCCGGAGCTTCTTGTTCTGAGCAGTGACCACCAGTGTCAGAAAGTTGATGGGGAATCCAGTAATGACCAGGAAAACCATATAGAGAGCAAAAAATCTGAAGACCCATGGATCTGCCAAATAATACTGTGGATAGTCAAACGGACTCCTCACAATCCCTGTCTTGTTGTTTATGGGGATATAGAAGTTTTTGCCCTCTGTGCCATTGGGCTCAACTCCTCCATCCCATGCCATCTCTGCTGATCAGTTGTTAAGCTTCTTGGAGCACTGTTAATGCAGTAGAGTCTGCTCTCTAACTTCTTAAATGCCACTGAGCAGCCACAGTTATATAGTCCCCTGGGGATGATGAAGATGCGCTAAGAGGATCTGCGAATTCAGCCCATAATCTCTGAGTATAATCACTTGTTTCTCTGTGATCTTATTTTAAAATGTATTTTCTTAGGAAGCATTTAGTAATTAAGATCATGGTTACAGAGTGACGCTCACTAGGAGAAGACCCGAGAAAGAAAGAAAGAAAGTTGCTTAGATGCAGGAGCTAAGCATTAAGTTATATTTTTATATAATGCCCCAGTTAATCTCCACAAGGTTTTCCTCAACCTGGCCACACATTTTCTTAGTGGGCAGACACAACCCGGTCCACAGGCAAGAGTGTTAGACACAAAAACCTTGGCAGGTGGCTTGTGCAGTTTATGCATTACAGTATTTTCTCCACAATTCTTTTTCAAGTCATCAGCACTTTTTGCACCATCAAATAAGCAGGGAAGAATATGATGTTGTGGTACAGTGATCCACAAAATACTGAAAATATTTCCCATGTTGACAAAAACCACTTACTGAGGGGTAAAGTGTACATCACCAAGATTATACATTATGGGTATCAACTCCTTACATATAAAGCAATGTGATACCACAGCCATATAAGAACAAAAAAAAAAGCAATAATTATATTAATTATAGTTGTTAACTTGCTAAACATCAGGGTGAATTCAAAACTGTTAGTAGCAGTGTTAATATTAGAGTGTTAGTAACAGGGATAAAACTTCTAGTTAATTCATTACTTAACAAGAGGAGGCAAATACTTTATCACACAGGGTCAGATAAGTCTGGCTAGCTTTTTTTTCTTTAATAAATGAAATCATCGTTTAAAAACTGCAAAAACTTTGTATTTACTCTCGTTGTCTTTGTCTAATATTAAAATTTGTTTGATGATCAGAAATGTAAATGTGACAAATATCCAAAAAACCTTTTTCATGGCACTGTTCATTGAAGCCAACTTTTTCACTCAGTATGAAAAAATAGTACACTGACAAAAAAAAAAAGAAGAAGAAAAAAAATTTAACCAAGTAAAGATGTTTTATGGACAAAATAAAACAGAAAAAAAAATAAATTATTTAAGTTACTGCAGTTATATAGTTTTGGACATTATTGATTTATTGAGCCTGATATGTCTATGACTGTGTGTCACATGGTGGTTTTACTGTCTGACTTTATCTGAACCAAAATCTAAGCTCTCTAACACATACCCTCCAAATTATTATAATGAATACTAAAAGAAGCATAACAGACAACAAAAACTAAACAAAAAATTACAGTGGTTAATATTTAAAAACTAAAGTAATTTTAAAAAATCTCTAACAATTTGAACTTTGGTTTTCAGCCAATGAGGAACATATGCATCCGAGTACCTGTTCTATGAAATTGCATTTGCTCTATTATGCAAGTAGCAACATATTTAGGACATGTTTGTTCTATAATTTAGAAAAACCATTTCCCATTGCTGTGTTATCTTTGTCAGCACTAACACCAGTGCAGAGCAGAGTGCACAGCCAAAAGCAGACTTGTCTGTGCCCATTTCCTGGAATCTGAAGCTATCTAATTAGCATAAAATGTTTAAATATACTTTAGATGTACTGTACTTCAGTTTATGTTTGGGTTCTTTTCTGTCACACAGTAACATCAAGGAAGCATTCTGCAGCATAACAACAACTCTAACAACTCCAAACATCCCCCTAAAAAAGCCACAAGGAGCCGTGCAACAGATGGTCTGGCCCTCACCTACACATCCTTGGGATTATGTAAAGAGAGAGAAGACACAGAGACAACATAAATCCACAAAAGAACTGAGGCAAGTTCTTCTTCAGGCTAGAACAACATGTCTGCCAAATGCCAAAACTTCTTTTAAAGTCTACAACTTTAACAGAATTGTTTTTGTGGGACAGTAAAAAGCAGCAAACGGGTGGAACATGCTTGTTGTTAACACGGCGGCTCGTGCCACAAACCTCATAAAGTCTTCAAGTTATGCTTAATTAATTGTGATTTTGGCATTTGGAATTCAACAGAATACACATCCACTGCTGCTCAGCTTTTTATAAACTTCAAACTTCACAGCCAAGTTAATTAACAACTCATGAATCATAACTGAAATACCTTAACTAATTAATGCATTGCTGTAGCAGTGTGGCATACATGAAATACTGAAAGTTTGTGTGTGATTCTGGTCCTTTTAATAGGTTTTACATAAATGAACTGTTGTGTTTTATGCATGAGGTAATGGATGAATTCAAGATCGTTTGTGTAATTTTGCAGTACCATCTTACTCATGCAAACTATGTCTGTCAATTGAGTCCTCGTGGATAAGAACATCAGAATGTTTGATGGACGCAAATTTTTTTGCCCCATTCTTATTCATTAAATCATGGCCTCAGAGAAACTGACTTCAGCTCAACTGACATGCAGAAGTATGATCATTTACCCACTGCTTGCTTCTTTTCAAATGTCAGTGTGTATATTTTAAGTAGAGGGTTAGCTTTGGTCCACAGCCACATGTCTTTCTGCAGGATCGTCCAGTGAACAGCAGACAATGAAGTACTGAATGTGGAACAGTGGAGTGGAAGAAATGCTTTGCACACATAATGAGCTGAGACCAGGAGTATGTGTAATTAATTGACTGATTGTAATCTGTGTACCACATGGGCACACAATATGTGGGAACCAGAATTATTTTGCTCAATGATGTACAAATCAATGCAATGTGTTTTTTTCTGGATTTTTGGTTGATACTCTGTCTCTCTCCATTAAAAATGAAACTAAATTTCATTTTTTTGTAAGTGAGCAAACTTACAAATTCAGCAGGGAATCAAATAATTATTTCCTCTTCTGCATCTCCAGAGCTTCGTATTTCTTATTTCCTTATCTGGCCCAACCAGCCTGCACAGAGAGTAACTTTCCGCTTCTCAGCAGAGCTTTGTTGTGATGACCTTCCAGTGTGTCAGGTGCCGTTGAATAAGTTAATGAATTTTGGGAATCCTTTCTGGCAGCTTCACTTGATATCTTAATACCACTTTAAATAACCAGATAAGATTCACCCATTATGTTTACCAATTACAGTAACAGTATTTGCAACTAATCCATTTACAAGTTCAGCTTTTCAGTGGAAATAACTCTGAGCACAGTGAACAAAACTGACCAGACACTGGCTGTCTTTTAACTCTTTTAATATATTTCAGATTTAAATAGGTTGTTATGAGTTGAATAAACATTAAACAGCCAGTCCCTTCCCACTATTCTTTGACCTGTCTGTTTACAGAAATTAGACAGTAACTTTTGACTGCCTTGCACAATGCAAACCCTAATACCAATTGAATTAACTAGATTACAGGCTGGAGTCAGTGTAATGAACAAAGTTTGGGAGCACTTGAGGTAATCCTTTTACAAGAGGGTCCAGTCTTTGATGAGAAAAGTAAGCTTACTTCATTAGTTCATTAGTGTGTCAAAAGTTCATTATCTCATTAAATATTGAAGATCGGTCCCTAATGCTGGTTTAACCACTTTGCTTCCCCTTATATCTATTATTTTCACCCTGAGGCCTTTATATTGGCTGTGTTAATTACAACTACTGGCATTTATGAATAAAATCACTGTACAGTTCAGATTTATTCACAAGCAGGAATGCAAATACACAGTGATGTGTGAAATGTGTTTTACATATAAATTCAGTGTCAGCAGCTGTCTGATTTAAAGGTTAAATTTAAATGTGAAACAAAAGACACCCACGTTGATAACACCTCAGTTATAAAGGTGAGTAGTTATTATTACTTCCACCAAGGAGATTATGTTTTTGGCAGCATTTGTGTATGTGCATGTAATTCTGTCTGTGAGCACAATAACTTAAATTTTTGAATGAATTCTCATAAGACTGTGTAGGGGTGTAGAGTAGAGTCATGTTAACAATCAATTAAAATTTGGCTTACAACCACCAAGGTTTTAAAGCTAATTTAATGATTTATTGGTCAAAAGTTTACAAAAAACAAAGCGTTATAACCTTTAAACTATAATTCTTACATACTTTCTTATAGAAAGTATGTCATATTTGACCTCTGGGCTCTCTTTCTAGTCAAATCAATCTAGTCTAGATTGGTTTTGCAAAATGATAAAAAAAAAATGCTATATAGAGCTATTTAAAATGATATTTTTTACTGTGATTCTTTGTATTGACAACATACATGCATATAGGGAATAATATATGGGGATTCTAAATATAACTTTACTTTTGACCTCTGATCGCTTCTTAAAGGTCAAATAAGGTCAAACCTTCATTCTTTTCTCTTTAAAACTGTGCATAAAATTACACTGCCTTTGCTTGTATTGGAAACATTTAGGAAATAATACTGGTATGTGGGGATTCTGAATATTACATTATAGTTTGCATGCAAATGTGTAACATTTGACCTCTGACCTCACTTTTACATTTCACATCGCATTCTTCCAAGTTGACCCCAAAATGTGTTATATTTTCAAAGAAAGTATTTTCAAGAGAAAGAGAATGAGCTGCCTAGTTAGTTAGAAATATACTGTAGTACAATATTATACACTGTTCAAAAAAATAAAGGGAACACTCAAATAACACATACTAGATCTGAATGAATGAAATATTCTCATTGAATACTTTGTTCTGTACAAAGTTGAATGTGCTGACAACAAAATCACACAAAAATCATCAATGGAAATCAAATTTATTAACCAATGGAGGCCTGGATTTGGAGTCACACACAAAATTACACTAAACACTAAACACACTACAGGCTGATCCTACTTTGATGTAATTTCCTTAAAACAAGTCAAAATGAGGCTCAGTATTGTGTGTGGCCTCCACATACCTGTATGACCTCCCTACAACGCCTGGGCATGCTCCTGATGGGGT
>VUQJ01026365.1:0-15985 GCA_015108635.1 Andinoacara biseriatus
TTATGTGAATTTATAGTTCGTTTTCCTATGAGTTATCATATCTAATGTTTTCATAAGTTGTTTCTATATATTACTGTGGTTTTTTATTCTGATGGGGATGTGTTTGTGAAACTTTTAAAAGGAGCTATCGAAAAAACTGCAGTCCTGTTCACAACCCCCACAGAGCGCACACATACATACACAAAAATACATACACACACATACACATATACACAAAAGTATACAGGAAGTCACGTACACCTTGGCTAACGTATACCTTCCATGGGTTTTTCCACTACCATATAAGGTTACGTAAAGCCAGGAATGTTGTTTTATTACTTAGGTTGTAAAACTGCTTTTGTAACATCACGTGACTTTTACTTAATAAAAACCGCTGCAGGAGGAAGTTGCACTGAGAAGCTACTTCCTCTCTGACTCAGGTGCGGAGATTTCCTGTTCCGTTCCTGAGATCAGAGGGGTTGTACCTTTCTCCCCGCTAGCGGAGAAACCTTGAACTGTCTGTGTGTGAGTGTTCTTTGTTTTATAAAATGATCTGAACCTGTCAATTCTAAAATAATATATCTTGAGGGTATGATGTTCCTTAAATTCACAGTGATAACCATGGTTGTCTTTGTGACAACATAGTGAGTTTTTCATTACATTTAGCAACATTTATAGCCCTTTTATAATTAAATAACCAAAAAACTCAAAAATATATAGATATTGCTTTTTAAATCACATCACAGGCATGCCACTTTCTCTGTTTAATTCATTAAATTCATTTTCTGATGTTCTTTCTGAGGGATAACTTTATCTGTAAATATAGCGAAAAAACACAATCATCATCTTCAATGTGTGCTATTTCCTTTTTACTCTTACTTTCAGATGTAATGTGGATAGCGTCATCTACTACTATTATTAACAAAACTTTGAAGGACTCAAAATGGCATTAAGGATAGTCCTAATATCTGCCATTATAAATACAGAATGATAGAGCGAATGAGTGAGTGAGCAATCCTAATGGGTCCGTAGTGGGTATAAGAGCTACAGTCAGAGGTCGCTGGCTTCGAGACCATGGGTAAGTAGGTTATCCTAACCCATACTTACTTCCACCACAGGCAGTTGACACAGAGTGGGCTCATCAGCGACACATATGACTGTGCCTGATGCCTGTGGTGTGGTTAGAAGAAAGGTCAGTGGGCTGGCCCATGCTGGAACTGACCTAGCCAGGCTGGTCTTTGGGGCTGGAAGCTCTCATATCCCTGTGGGGCCTGTTCAGCACACAGTAGTTCCATAGCTGGCCATTGGCAGGATTGTGGCATGTGGTTTTGTAGCTGTGGTATGCTTCAACTCATCTGCCCAGGTGCAAAGGTACCCCCATGCTTTTCTTTGATACAGTACGTTAGCATACCAAATGCACTAAAGAGTGTAAGCGACGTGGGCCCAGGGTGGCAATAAAGAATCTTTGGGTGGCTGTGATTCAGCTATTGAGCTTTGGGATGGTAAGCAGTGTGTGTTCGCACCCCTATCCATTCAATATGCACAGGTTGCTTGGGAACCAGTACAACTGACCAGGGCATATCCACATACCAATGGGTGCACCTTAAGGCTTGTAAGTGCACCCCATGCTCTTGTAGTTTGTGTGAAACAGTGGTATGACAAGAAGGTTGCAAGGGAGTTAAATTGTGGAAAACCTAATATACTGACAAGTGAAGGCTTACTGCAAAGATGGTGCCCCTTTCACTGCAGGAATAGCTGGCCAGCTGCTGTTATTTGGAGCAGGCGGTTTAGTGCAGCACTACAAACTACAAGCAAACACCCAGAGAGTGAAGCACTATAGCTACAAAATTGTAGCTTCACTGTTCAATCAGGGCAATCGGGGCATGGGCAACAAGAAGTCAATAAAATAAAACAAGAAGCAACTATAACAGTAAGAGAATCAATGCACAAATAGACACATTGTGCTGTCTACCACCTGACCTGCTGCCTAACTAATGAGTAACTGAGTTAAACAGACACTTTGTTTACAAGAAAACTCAACAAGGAATTTGTAACAACAAATAGACAGAAAATAATATCATGCTCTCTTGAGTCTGGACAACCATTTTTTTAAAATCTGTTATTAAGATACAATTTAAACTCTTCATTCTTAGGGAGGACTAATGTGACTAATTTGGGAGATTTGAATCCAAGTTAATAGCTTCCTAAAAGGATTGGGGGATTACAAGCATTTAAAGTAATCAGATGTGAAAAACAGAAGTGCTTGGTAACTGAAGATAATTTTTTAAGAAGCCTGCAATCCTATATAAATGTCCCCTTTTCTGTGTTTGCAGAACCTTGCTACATTGTCTTTTCAAGCTTTTAGTAGTGAACATTGCCTCCCAAAATTATAGGCATTTGAAAATTTTATTCTTAGAGGTTTGTGGTGGTATTTGTTTGATCCAATTTTAAGCCTTTAGTATTCACTAAAGTTACAATATTACTGTTTAAACAGATAAAACCACTGTAGTTAATAGTTAGAAAACACTAACATATTCAAAATAACGTTATGCTGATATATGGTTGCCTTCAGTGGCACAAGAGTCTGACTAAATGCATTTGACAGCCCGTATTGATTCACTGCTGTGGCTGTTTTATCAGAAGATAAATAGCTTCTGCAGAAAAGCTGGAGACTCAGACACAACTGCACAGTTAGAGGCATTCTGGACCTACCTGTGATAATTCTATAAATTAAACATTCAGGTGAAGTACACATTTCCTTGTTCAAACTGTTGTATTTAAGCATTACTGTACTCCGAAATTAATGTTTTGTTTTGTTTTTTTCTTCTCCAAAATGCAACTCCCCATATAGTTGTCTAGCATGCTGGCTTTTTTTTTTTTTAAACTGACTTATGGAAAATATTAAGTAACATTTCTTTCTATTTTTTTCTGAAAAAAAAATCAAATGAAATTTGCAGGACAATTTATAGTCTTACAAAAATTGGCTGCAAACTGTGAAAGTTTGTTGATGAGAAACAACGCTCTAATCTCACAGTTGTAGCACAGAATATTAAAGAGTATTAAAGTATTAAAACATTAAACTTGATCAAACAATTCATTATATGAATTCATAAGCCTGCAAAAATAACAAAACAGTGCATTACAGATGATCCCAGCTCATTCTGGTGTGTAGAAAATGGTGTGTAACTAAAACAAAAAAAAAAGAAAAAGAAAAGGAAAAAGTTTGGCATCTTAGAGGATTTGAAAATAGTCAGTCCCATGAATTACTTTCATAACCTTAAAACAGAAGATTTGTCATAAAACTTTGACAGATTGGATATCCTATTTAGTGTAAAATTTAAGGAGATTAAAAATGTAAATATGACAGTTGACCTGTACTGGCAACATCTCTGCTTGATGTATGTAATAATGTGCAAAGTTATTACACATCTCTATATTATATACTGCTCAAAAAATTAAAAGAACACATTTTTAATCAGAATATTGTCAAATCTGATTCTGAAGTCAATTAAACTTCTGGAATATTTATCTGTTCACTTCAATAGCAGAGGGGGTTGTTAATCAGTTTCAGCTGCTTTGATGTTAATGAAATTAACAGCAGGTGCACTAGAGGGGCAACGATGAGACAACTGCCAAAACAGGGATCTTTTTACAGGTGGAGACCACTGACATTTTTTACCCTCCTCATCTTTTCTAACAGATTTTTAATTTATTTATTTTGGCAAAGATCAGTGTCACTACTGGTAGCGAGAAGCGATACGTGGACGCTACAGAGGTTGTACAGGTAGTCCAACACCTCCATGATGACGCATCAATATGTGCCATTGCCAGAAGGTTTGCTGTGTCTCCCAATAGGTCTCCAAGAGACAGACAGTTACACTAGGAGAGCTGGGCAGGGCTGTAGAAGGTCCTTAAGTTATCAGCAGGACTGGTACTGTGCCGTTGTGCAAGGAGTAAAAGCCTGAGTACTGCCAGAGCTCTGCAAAATGACCAGCAGGCCACTGGTGTGAATATTTCTGACCAAACAATCAGAAACAGACTTCATGAGGGTGGCCTGACAAACTACTGAGTATCATTTTTGATCAGTGTATTTCTGGACACAGTCATTTCATACAGTCAGACAAAAATGTTATTTGATACCTACATTGTGATTTTTAAGATTAAACTCATGTTTAATATAACATATGTGAATGACATCACGTTATGGTGACAGGTGAATAGCTTACTTCTATATTAAATTCAATCAGGGAGCTCCTAGTTTCACTTTGGCTAGACTTATTAAGAGTCCCTGAACCCATTTAACTCGTGTCCTAAATGGAGATTTCAGAGAAGGACGGATGAGGACAAATGAACTGAAAGAAATTAGTGAAATTAAAGAAGTTTAAACTGATCAATAATTATTAATGAGCTTATTGAAAATTATTTTGTTTGGTCAGTATCAACAGATCACACTTAAAACATTAGACCACTTAAAACAATATGCTGGATTAGCATTTTGCAGCAGTCTGGTGCTTGATATATAACATTTACCTAGCAATTCTAAGTTTTCTACCATCACTTCAGACTTGTTAAGAAAATAAAACTTAACAGCAAATATAAGGAATTGTGTGAGTTTGAGATGTTCTTTAAAATCTGTCTTCATTAAATAAAGGGACTCAAATACTGTGTCTTGTGCAAAAAGGTTAATTGTGTTGCCATAGCACTTTGTGTCTCTCCTCTGGCCGTCATGCATGGCAAGTCATCGCTTACAGGCATAACTGATCAAAAAACAAAATATTAGGACAGCGGAGATTGCAATGAATTTATGCACTCCTATTTTAAAAATATATTTGATTTGATTTTCACTTTTGTCCCCAGTAATTAAATAGAAATGTATGGTGATGGGACTGTGCATAATGGGATGAATTTTCTGCCACTTAAGTATAACATTTATCATTCAGAACCAATGAATTATGTAGTAGTACAGTGTAGAGCACCTCAATAGATTAGGCAAAGTCTGTGACGTCCAGCTATATATATATATATATATAATTTGCAAATGTGAATGTTTTTGTTTGCTTTTGTTTTTTGCAATGGTTTATATAATAATTGTGATCAGCAGCATCTTTCCCACACAATGCAGCGCTTTATTTCCATTGCACAAGCTGAAATGTACAAACTGACACAGTCTTCCTTCCATCTGCAACAACTACAGAGGTAAACAAAGCAGTGGGAGCTGTAGGCTGACAATGAGAAAATAAATGAACAACATATTTGCCCACCATCTTCGCAGCTGCCAGCCTCCCACACTGTGAATTAACACTGCAAACATTTAGAAAAGATACCAAGCTCTCTGGATCACTAGTTGATTATCTGCATTCACACATGCATGACCATTAACAGCATTTCCATGGTTATTCATTTAAGATTGATTTAAATGTCAAAACTCAACTTCATAAAGCTATGGGATCATGTTATTTAATAGTCAGATGGACAGTCATATCTACTTGAGTACAAAACTAGTGCAGAAAATGTGGGTCCAGAGTGTGGGTGATTCATGTACCCACACGAACGTGTGGCGGATGATTCATTTACATCTCCAAGCAAAGGACAGACTTATACTGATACATCAGTGACATTGAACATCTAACCATTTGAACAGCTATGCACATTTCTCATTAAGTTAAACACAGTCTGTCTCTGTGGCTGCTTTTCTGTCAACTGACTGGTCCAGTGATCTAAAATGTTTTTCATTGGAATCATAGCGCTACTAGAAAGTGCATTAGATCTGACTGGAATATTTGTAGAATGTCAAACATCAAATAAACAGTAATCCCAGGGAAGGTGAAATAATAAAATTTAATCAAAAAATTTATTTTACAGAGAAGACCTTTGAGCTCGCTACTGACAAGGACTTGTATAGGACAAATAGACTACAACTGAGATTCTTGTTTTAATAAAGGTTAGTGTTAGTAAAATCTTGTTAAAATATTTAATCTTAATTTTTTAATTAAAATATAAGAGAGATTGTATTTTTGTATTTATTTATATATTAATGTACCTAGTGTGTATTACAGGTATTGAATCATGCTTTAGAGGCAGCACTAAGTCGAATGAAGTGAGTCACTCTAACATGATGTAGGTGTAAATTTTGTGATTGACCCGAGTGGGTAAACTGCAGTTAAGAACAACTGGTTGTTTTGTTCAAATTCTGATTGTTTTAGACATATTCAAAATATTGTTATAGTTTATTAGGTTAAAATAAAAAGTAAAAAAAATCAGAGGAATCCAGAAAAAAAAAAAACGACTTAAGTCCCTCTTATCCCCTGGAAGGGTGGTATGTGTGTCTTCCTAAAGCTCTGTTCCTTTATCTGAGACCTGGGAGTTTGAGGGTTACATGTAGTATCTTAGGTGTTGAACTGCACTCTTCTTACCACAGACCTCTGACAGTGTGCCTGGAATCTGGAACCATGCTCCCAGTTTGGGTCACACTTCTTAATATTCTGGTCCAAAGGTAGAGCCAAAGGTGTTACTACAGCTGCACCATCCTGCTGTCAGTGGTATTACTGTTGCCTGTAGACCAACAAAATGAGGGTTCAAATCCCAATCAGGAGAGGACTAACCGACTAATGCTACTCAACCTACTCAAATAATATTTGTGAGAGACATAATTGGATGTTGCCTGGGTTAACAAGGTCTGTGTCAGACACTGAAGGATTGAATGGCTTTTGAAATACACACAAAGCTGAAGTTAATATAAAAACCTCGGAAACAAAATGATCAAATATTTATCCAGGATGACAGCACACGGATAATGTACATTTTAAATTGCATATAAAGGCCACCTGTAGGACTTTTTTCTTTCACCCGCACAATATTGTCAAATTTAGGAGCATCCTAAAATTCCACACCATGCATTTGCTGTTTTTAGCCTAGACTATTGCAAATCCTTACTCTCACTATGGCCTTATTACTTTCTGAGAAACCTTCAGTTGAAAAGGCTGTAGTAATAATACTGACAGGAAAAGACAGATCATATTTCCCCCATGCCTTCTTTCCATTGCCTCCCTGTAAAATCCAGCATAGAATTGAAAAACCATCCTGGCACACACAAACCCCTGAATCATCATCCTATCTAAAAGAGCTCATAGACCATGTTACCCCAATAAAGTGCTTTGCTCTCAGAATGCAGACTTGTTTGTGGTTTATATATTTCAAAAGTACAATGGAAGGCAAAGCTTTCAGTTATTAGGCTTTTCTTTTGTGGTGTTGGCTCCCATTTTAGGTTTGGAAGACAGATATCCTACTTTGGAGATTAAACAGATCTGGTAAAACTCCAGATCAAGTAACCCTGAACCATCCCTTTTTATACTGCTATGTTGCTACAGAGCTAAGGTGCTGGAGATCTTTTCTCTTCTCTTTGAAACCCGCTGTTGATTTATATACTTCGATTAAATGTCACTAACATCGTGTTTTCTCTCTCCCATAGTTTGTGCTTTGTCCTCTCTGTCATCTCTCTCTCCTTGCATCTTTCTGATGGTATGTCTGGCTATAGATCTTCATGTTTCTCATGTGCTGCTGCTGTCCCTACTGTGTTTATTCTTTGCTGGTTCTCATCACTTTATGCTCTTTTTTTTTTTCTCTCTGTTCATTCTGCTCTATTCCCAAACCATTGTGGTAGAATGCAGCCCTCCCTGATCCTGGTTCTGTTGAAGGTTTTTTTCATTCCAGTTTATACTATTAAAATGATATCAATGAGGGGCTATGAAGTGGTGAGGTCAGACTTCAACAAGAATTGCCACTGATCAGTGTGCCACTGATTGCAAACATCTCAGTCGTTCATTTTCTCTGCCAGTTTGTTTCAGACAGCCTTAAAGGTAATAAAAAATATGCTGTGTAGATATGAAAAAAAAATCAAAAAACTGTCAGTTCCTTCAACCTCATGATTCTCATTAGCTCTGACCTGCACTGTGAGCTGTGAGGTCTTGTATAGACAGGTGTGTGTCTTTCCTAATCAAGTCCAATCAGTTTAATTAAACACAGCTGGACTCCAATGAAGGAGTAGAACCACCTCAAGGAGGATCAGAAGAAATTGACAGCATGAAATAAAATGAACTTTTTTGATTTTAGCAAATGGCTGCAATGAAACAAAGATGGTATGAATACTTTCTGTACCCACTGTACACCATTTTGATTTTTGTTTCATTTTTTTAAGTGCTGTTTGTTTTTTGTAGGTTTTCTTGCAGCAGTTGATGACCCAGTGTGTTTTTCTGCTTGCGCTCTTGTCTCGTCTCTTCTCCCATTCTCTCACCGTCTCTATTCCTGTATTACGCATGAACACATGTGAACAATAATGAAAATAGATAAAGAAAAAAAAAAAAAAGATATCAGTGGCAACTGAACCATCGAGCAGAAGCTACCTCAGAATAGAGCTCTGCAGAAGTTCCAACCAGAAGCAAAAGCAGCGATATGGCGGTAGTGAGTAATTTAAACTTTGAATGGCATTATATAAAGTATGACTTGTAGTATGTTCATGAACTTCATCTGATTACTAACAGCTGTGTTTATTTACAGTGAGGCTACTGTTTTAATTGCCTGGAGGATGCGAGACAAACAGAAAAAGTCACCGTAGTCTCCTTGAAGTCACCTCCCACAGACAAGTTAGAGGAAGGAGGAATGCTTGCTGCTTGTGTCAAGCACAGACACAAATAAACTAACAGTAGAGAGAGCGTGGACCTTGAACAAATACTATAATACATTTGAAAAGTAACAAGTCAGAAGTAATAAAGTAGTTATTGCTTTAGAAAAAAAAACACCTTTCTTTCTTAATTCCATTAACACTTCAAGTTGTTCTACTGTGTTTACCAATAAACATTTTTAGGTAAACGTTAAGAAAATTGACCAAAAATTGTTTATTGGTAGACACAGAAGGATGTACAGGTGTCCCCAAAAATTGTCATAATTTTGTAGTCTAATAACAAAGCCAATTCATGCTTAAATGATCTCAAATTTTAACACAATGTGTAAAAACTAACCAAATAATTTTCATTTTATTTTTTTATTTTTTGGTTGAATAATTGCATTTAATAGCAATGAAAAGACATTTTGTGTGATTGAATAGACATTCAAGCAAGAATTTGCCGTGTGTAAAGTTGAGAAAATTCAATAAGCGGAAAGCAGATTTGGACATGGCACAAAAAAGGCTGTTACATAAGACGCGCTACAGCGTGTTTGGCAGGAGCTGGACTACCAACTTGACGAGTGTCATGTCACAGGCGGTGCGCATATTGAACATTTGTGAAGCTTTGTGAAGCTGGTTATAAAATCTACATCCCTCTGAATTTCTCATTCAAATTTTGATAAATAAATCTTGTATTGTTCAACGTGAAGCCTATTTAATTTTGTTTGCCTAGGACATGTAGTTACTCAGATAGTCACTTCTCAAATGATGTCAATTTTGGGGGGGACACGCTATGACCACTATCATTTATGCTCCTTGCTTCAAAAAAGCAAGCAAGTAAACTAGAACACAAAAGATGCAAACAACACTGTCCTTTTGCACATCCGTTGAAGCATTCTGGCAATTTTTCAGCAGCTTTCATTTTCTGCTAACAAATATGTCTTTTTTTGTCTGACGGATGGATCATTGCAAGCTAGAAGACAAAGTGAACTGGGGGTTGTGAGGAGAATGATGACTTTTAAAGGATCATAAAGAACCTCTAGGGGACAGCTCGATAGAGGATTATTCAAAAGCATTTTAATTTATAGGGTAATTCTAAGGGAAGGGCTGTCCTTATCAATGAAATAGCTTCAGTCTGAGTGTGAGTCTTCTGGCATTTAATTTGGTTCCCTTAGAGCTTCTGGTTTTAAATAACAGCGGTAGCAAATCTCTCAAAAATGATTTTGCCATTATGAGCAATATCACAACATCCTCAGTGGATCCTGACACATAGATAAAAAAAAATAGAGCGATACCCAAATTTTCAAATAATACATTTTACTTTTTAGCATAGTTTATCTGACACCTGTCTCATTCGCAGCCATATTTATTTTAATGTAGTGTTTTGGTCTCAAACTGTCACCTCTATTAAAATGAGATAAATTATACAAACGTCAGGTTGTGGCTAAATAACCCTCAAGGATGGTGTTTCTGTTTAGCAGTCAGAATAAAGTATAGTGAAGGGTAAATTGCGTGTTGATGTGAAGTGTACTGATGCTTTCAAAACTGTGCAAGTTTTTTTTTTTTATTGCATTTTTAATTCCTTTGTATTTAAGTGTCTATTTTCAATAATGGCAAAGTAATAAAAAGAAAAGGCAATCAAAAATTAACAAAGTAAATCAAAAAGAATTAAACCTCAGTCTTAACATTTATTTCTATTACATGCATTTTTAAAGTATGTTCACATTTACACACACACACAGACACGCACACACACACACGTTGATTCAAAGATTAAACAGTCTCATGAGAACTCTGGATGGTATAACACATTAAGAAATCACAGACAAATCTGTTAGGTTTGTCTGCTGCTGAGTTCCAGTGACTTCCAGTTCTAAAGCAAGAAACTATTTTCTGATACTAAAACTGTCACAATTCTGTGGTATATTTGATTCTGTGAGTGAGCATGATGCAGAGGAAGGACAGTTATTATGAGAGCTAGAGAGCGAAATGTAGTGCTGTTCTTCCAAAAATTGGGTCTTTACTTGTCAAGAACATGGTGTCTCCTTCTTTTACTCTGTGTCAAAGAACCACTCCTATCTCATTAATATTTTATATTCTACCTGTCAATCAGATATGACATAGAAGAAGGAAGCACTTTTCCTGTGATGCAATGCTAAACGTATCTTTTTTTGGTCGTAAATGCTTTCATAGTCAGTGGGTGACTGACAGTGACCTTGCCACAGCAGAGACAAGTACAACACCACTCAGAATGACAATACTCACCACAGGCCTAATTAGTGATGAGCAGATGACAACTCTGAAGGAGAGGTCACTTTGTTAGAATATGTAGTAAATACTTGGCGAGACGGCTAGGCTCTCCCAGAGATCTTTGCCTCTCAGAAGGAACAAAGGTCACACAACTTTCTATTATTCAAGGTGGCCTCTGTACCAGCTTTTGACCTACCTTACATGTCTGTAACTACTGGAAACTTCCCATTACAGTGTAGTTGAGAGGCGGTATAATGTTTTTTTCATCTTTTTTACGTGGTGACAAGGTGACACAGTTTGGCCTCCCAAATTATAAATGGCGAGACCCTAACACAGCAAGATACTGAAACCTTGTAATGACCTTCTCAAGGTCTTTCAAATCTTAATAAAGATTTTAGATACATGTTTTAAATACATATTTTAGAGGTGTCTCCGTCAACCAGGCTCCCTTTTTCAGCCTTTGCTGGATTTCCAACACACACTTTTGGTTTTTAGAGATGTCAGAGAGATGAGGTACGTCTCTCACTCTAAAGACATATCAGCACAGTGGGTAGAGAATGCCAGGGGGCAGAAAACGACAAGAGAACTAAGCTCCAAAGTTTGTGGCATGAAAGAGAATGGAGGTTAATGAGCAGCTACCTGGATTTAATATGCTCACTCAAAGTGCATGCTTTGTTTGTGCGCATTAAACTTTCATGCCTTCCTTAAAAAAGTCAAGCAATGATTGAGGTGCTTGACTTATAAACAACATACAATCTAGCTCTTAGGTTTTCAGACCTATGCTGAAAACGGCATCGCTTAAGAAACTAATTAGAATGAACTTTAAATCAACTTGCACTAGGGCAAAGTAAAGTTTATTATGGCATGTATTATAATTAAGGAGTTTGCTGTATGGCATCATTTGTCATATCATAAGTTCAGCTTTAAATTACAAACCTATTTCCAAGGACTTCTGCATAGCCTGGTTTGGTAGTTTTCCAAAAATGTAATGTTTATTCAATTCCTTCCATATGTCATCCTATCTTTTGGATTATAAGTAAAGTCCAAA
The DNA here is from genome assembly GCA_015108635.1 of Andinoacara biseriatus. Classification (NCBI taxonomy): domain Eukaryota; kingdom Metazoa; phylum Chordata; class Actinopteri; order Cichliformes; family Cichlidae; genus Andinoacara; species Andinoacara biseriatus. Next base: position 11,937 of record VUQJ01026365.1, read on the forward strand.
TGACAGGGAAAATGGCAAAAAGAAATATGAGGAAGGAGGTTGTAATTATGCCTACAGATTCCAATAGAGCACGAGATAATTGCATAATCAATCCTCCATACTTCTCAAGTAAGCTTGTCCCTTTCTGTGATTGCCTTACACTTTTAAAGCTATGTTTAGAAAGACATTAGCACTGTATGAAAAATAAACCCAAAACTGCTCAAGGCTACTGTCTTCGCACAGAATAACTCCAGATGCAGAAAGTTCTGGAAAAAAAAATATCAGTGGTGTCAGGCAAAAAACTTACCTTTCCAAAGTCAATATAATGCAGAGACCAGTGAACGCTTTCAAGAGCACATTCCCGGTAGATTAATTTCTAATATAAAAACCACTGTTCCCTGAACAAACTTTAATGTGTTACCTGTAGGGTGCAGTAAGTGTTTTTGTTGTTGAAGTCACAAATGCAGCAGTGGAACAAATGCAGGTATCTGTGTGGCTGCGCATCTGCTAATGAAATGTAAGCTTGAGAGTTATTAGTTACCAAATTAGACAAATGTATAAATGTCACCATCAGTCTTTGCTTTAGATGCTCTCTGCATCCCGACACCAGGCAGTAAACATATTAATGTCCTACTAGCATTCTTCAAATTTGTGGGCTGTGTTTTTTATTCCTATTATTTATTCCTGGAGTTGCTGCGAATTGAAATTAGAGACTTCTAAGGACAGCCACCTGCCATATACTATACGCTGAATATGATTGAATATTGAGCTTTAGTAATGAAATTGAGGCTTTAAATAGCCCTCTCCAGCACCACTGTTTATTGTGCAAGTTCACAGGTCTTAAAACAGTAACTCAAAAGTTCAGCCTTGAGTCTGAAAAACTGGTTCAAAGTTCTCACTCCCCAAAAGTAACTGGTTTCTTTTTGTTGTTGTTTTCGTTTTTGAATGAAGTGTTCTGAGCTGTTGCTTCTCGCCATATGAGGACCTTCCATTTATTGCCACCTCCCAGACTAAATGAATCACTGTTTGCAAGCAGTCAGACACAGATTACGTTTAATAACCAAAAACTGACAAACACTTAAACAGTGTGACATAAAGCATGGCAAGTCAGCACAGATTGGTTTACAAATGTAACAAATCCCTACAGGAACTCATGCAATTGTTGGCTCCGGGCATACAAATTGCTAGATGCTTCAACTCAATGTAACATTTCAAATTCACTGGAAATATAACTGGCATTTTTATCACAGCACATTTAGTGTAAAGAAGTAGGATTTTTTTCATCCATCCATTCTCTTCCGCTTATCCTGTTCAAGGTTGCATATAGGATTTTGTTCTTTGAGCACAATGTTGCCATCATCTACAAAAGGGTATCTATTGAACTCTCAGTGTTTCTATTGAAGGCAGCTCTCATAAACAATGAAATACACAGCTATAAGGTTTTCAGTATTTCTCTGTTTTTATTCGTCTCATCGTAGATGATAATGCTCATGTGTCATGTAGAAGTTTAGTGCACAAACATAGAACAGTAATTCTTAGGGGCAACGTAGCCAAAATTGTTTTCCAATTAATGTAATATGTGTGTTATCATTATTATTAGATTCATATTAAATTTAATCTGTATCACTGTAATTTTAAGTTAGAATTTCCACTGATAGGTGACGTGGAGAAGCAGGTTCAGACCACTGCACTCTTTCAAAAGGATGTGCGTCTATGAACTGGTTATAATTATTCATCATCATCCTTTCAGAACAAGAGAAATCAGGAAGACGGTATTTTTCTCTATTGGTCTGATTTTAAATTAGAGCTTTATATATGTTTTTGGAGTGATGCTAGTTTATCTCTGTTCTCTTTTTTTCACTACGCGCTAGGCGTGGTCGGTGCTGTGGGGGGAGGAAGAAACATTAATGCTGGCTATTATGGAAAGGTGTTAAAACTCACAGTGCATAAAACCTTGCTGTGAAGCATCAGTTTGCAACATGAAACTGTCCTAAAGTGAACTGATGTACTTAAAAACACAACCTCTCCTGCACCGCCTTGTTCCTGCTCCTTAGAGTCAACAGTTTGTAGCATTAGCAAAGACTATGCCTTGACTTTTCCTAATTTCTAAATTAGTTTGGCCATCATGGATTGTATCACCCTTACCACTCCTTCATTGTTGCTTGCAGTACAGAAAACAGCTAATGTTCTAACCTGAGTAACCTCATGAACAGCAACAGCCCACACGAACTCTGAATAACAACTTTCTCTTGTTTTCTTGTCATATACCTGGGATGGAATTAGACCCCGATTTCACCCTGAGGGTTATTTTCTTTAACTCACTTAAGACTCCCTACTTTCACATGCACACTATTGTCAAATAAGGAACATCCAGTCTCAGAAAGATGGTAGAAACCAGTCTATGCATACATTACTTTTAGGCTTCACTATTGTTATTCCCTTACTATCAGGATGTTTCAAAGACTGGCAAATCAAAAGTGCCTCAGTCTGGGTACCAACAGGAACTAGCAAATGAGATTTCTTTCATTTCAGCGTTGTTTCATTGGCTTCCTACAAAATGCAAAATAAATCAAATTAATCACCAAGCACCATCATATCTTAAATTCCTTATAGTACTATATTTCGTCATGCTCCCTACACCTCCAGCATGCTGAGGCCATGGAAAACTACATTAAAGAGTCTCTGGCTGCAGGTAAACCATGCATCATCGTCTCCTGTGGGTGCTGGCTTCTGTTTTGTTGACAAAAAGGATAAGACATTAGGCCCCTGCATAGATTATGGAGAGTCCAGAATAAATTGTCAAGGATAAACAACCCCCCAACCCACCACCACCACCAGCTTTGGTTTGGTACAGGACACAAAATTGTCGCTAAATTTGAATCTCCGTGGTATTCCTAGTCAAATGGTTTCTGATAGAGGACCTCAATTCCTGTCACAACTTCGGGAGGCTTTCTGTAATGCTCTGGGTGGTAAAGATAGCTTAACATCTGGGGTCTATTCTCAAAGTAACAGTCAAACTGAGCAGGCAAACCAAGAGCTTGAAGCAGCCCTGTGTTGCGTTGCCATCACTAATCAAACCACCTGGAGCTCACAGCTTCCTTGAATTTAATATGTCTATAACACCCTCACCTTCTCAGCCAATGGATTAATCCCTTTTGAAGAATGTCTTGGACATCTACTCCATCTGTTCACATCTCAGGAAGGAGAAGTTACATACTGAGTGCAGTACTTGCTATGGAATATTGACTGACACATCTAAGAGTCACAGTGAAGCTATTAGCTCAGCTTCTCCTCATGGACAGCAGCATGGATAGATGTCCCCGGGGCATTTAGAGGTTCTTGCACTTGTATATTCATATCAATGTTTTTTTTAGTCCTTTTGATAATAAAAAGTATACACTGTGCAATTTTCAAATGTAGTGGGTTTATGAGTAAGAAATTTAAAAAAATGTGTTCTTTTACATATATTTTTGTAATCCTGTTATTATAATTAAACAGTACAAGTTCTGTAAATTCAACATTAGTGAGATATTAGCTAGCTTTAAAAGGTTGTGTAAGCCTGCATTGTGTTAGCTAGTATTTGTTAACATTAAACTTTTGATTAACGGGTAGGTGAATGATAAGAATTGATTGTGTAAACATCTTTTCACCCTTTTGGTTAAAGGTCTACTATATCATGGATTATGGAAATAGCTGTTCAAACATCATCATGAACAAAGGTATCGCTGATGTGAATGACATGACGTTCCACAGTCAGATGCATAATTTAAAGGATCTACCACTATTCAAAATCCAGAGTCATTTTTTTTTCTTTGTTGGATGATTCATAGACAGGAGAAGTATCCCAAAGGCCCTCATTCCAGAGTGAAGAATCAAGGCCTGTGGGATACTTCAACTTCCTTAGCAACCACCTCTCTAAGCACTTTGTGACAGTCCTTAAAGGCTACACTCCAGCTTCCACTGAACATTTTAAAGCACAGAGTGAAGTTGATTTCAGCTAAAGCTGCTGACCTCAGCTCTCTAACCTTCCCCATTAGCAGCCCAGATATCTCTTGCATTTACCATTCAGG
>VUQJ01026365.1:84734-99129 GCA_015108635.1 Andinoacara biseriatus
TGAGTCTTGTCCCCTTGGCAACTGAAGCATACACGATATCTGAGGCTGATTCAAAGTGTTGAATTTGTATTTTATAATTTTTCACTGTAATTTTAAATATGGGGCAAAAGAATTTTCAGTGTAAATAAAAGAGCTCCTCATTAGGCTGAAAAAGCAAAATAAACCTATCAGAGAGAGCAGAAAGTTTAGGACAGAATAAATCAACAATCTGATGTATTCTTAAAAATATGAATGCAAGCTCAGCAACACCAAAAGGTCCGAAAAACCACATAAAACAACTGAAGTGTGTGTGATCACAGAATTAATTTCATGATTAAGAAAAACAACTTCACACATCTGACCAAGTCAAAAGCACTCTTGAGTAGGCAAGTACATCATTGTCAAAGTCTACAATTAGGACACACCTTCATCAATGGAAATACAGAAGGTTTATAACAAGACGCAAACCACTGGTTACACTTAAGAAGGCCAGATTAGATTAGACTGTCAGATTTAGCCAAATGCTGCAAAATGATTGGACAGCAGTTTAGAGTGCAAATGGATAATGACCCAAAGCGCTGCAAAAGCAACCCAAGAGATTTCTCAAGAAAAGAGATATTCTTCAATGGCCAAGTCAGTCTCTGATCTCAACCCAACACAGCATGATTTTCAGTTATTAAATATAAAAGTGAAGTGAAAGAGACCCACAAATAAGTAGCAACCTATGCTGGGTGCAGTAAATGTGTAGCAGAGCATTTTAAGTGAGGAAACAGCATTTTCATCCAAGTATCAAAATCAATCCTTATATTTAAAATTATCTTAGTTTGTAAAAATTAATTTTAGAGCCTAAAAACAGCTGCAGTTCATAAACAGTTAATCATCAACCATCAATCATATCTTGACTGTTTGATTTAAAATCCATTCCAGTAGTGTACAGAGGCAAAAGTACAAAATTCAATTTAATTTTATTTTCATGGAATCAAATCGCAACAGTCGCCTCAAGGCGTGTTATATTGAAAGGTAAAGACCCTACAATGATCACAGAGAAAACCTAGCATTCAAAACAACCCTCTGGGTGGTTTTGGGTTGGTGCAGGTGACCACATTTATATGCCGCTTTGCGGTGCAGGCGGCGCAGGTTCAATTTGCCCCCGTTTCCTGTCACCATACTGCAGAATAAAGCTGCTGGGGCCAAAAATGGAAAAGGAGCCTGTGGTATCATTATTATTTTGTTTCATAACATTGCTGACTTAGAATGTAAATTATATTTACAGGATGTACAAAGTAAATATAAGTGAGTCTTACATTTGATGATTTGATTTGATGATCAACAGTTTGAACTTTTTCAGTCAGACATATTTTGAACCAGCAGAGACATCAAAACCCTGAGAAAGCAGCATATTTAATAAATGTTGAAATCATCAGTATCTATAGCAATATTTAGTTTTTATAGCTTAATTTAGTTAATATAGCATCTAAACAGCAGTCGTAGCAGTTATTATGCTGGGCCATGTAAGCAATTCCTGACCTTAGCTGAAAGACATAATTCTCATTGAAGCCACTTAGTTGTGAGTTAAGCTACTTGTAATTCGAGGATCTTGGATTTGTTTTGATATAATTCAATAGTTGTGATAATTGCTGTTGTGCTTATGACCGTGTGAACTTATAGGTATAATATATATCATTTGTACCAACGTACATTGGATTATAGCATACAAACATGTGCTAATTACCATTAAAGACAAAGAGCTAAGAATAATGGGTCATACTGTATGAACGGGACTAAAGCATGACTGCTGTACCTGAAGAAAATTATTGTCCTCCAGAACAATTTGTTGGCATAGATCTAAACTGATTTGATTTTGGACAGACAGGTCATACTGGCTGTAGGTGAGGCCTGAGTGTGATTACTTAGTTACTAAATACAGATCATGTGGCATTTTATAATTTGTAAGTTAATATTCTGACATACCCCAAAAATGTGACCTGACCCCAAATTCAAAAACTGAAAACACCTCATAGTGAAAAAAATTTGGAGTTTTGGGTTAACATTATCTATCAACATGTTTACTTCCATCACTTTGTTTCCCAGATATTTAGAAGGTAAATGGAAATACTCAACAGATATAAATTTGAAAGGTTTATTTAATTGTCAAAATATAACAGTAAGGCTACATTAAAAGAAAAGCTGTCTCAACCGCTCGAAACATGCTTATTTCACGAAATACAAGATAATTGAATTGAATTGCCCTCAATATGCCTTTATACGATTCTTAGTTAATCACATTGGATGCAATTTTGTCATTAAAGGCGTTGCTACATTACGTCTGCAAATAAACTACTACTTTGAGTGAGTTTTGACTGTATCTCCATACTGCGTTTGTACCATTCCAGCTCAGGTAAAAGGTCTAGCTAAACCCGCTGTAGTGAAAGAAAGCTTTTAGGGTTGTTTTCCTAATGAGAATTGTGCAGGGATGACCTAATTGCCAGTGGCTAAAATGTTACTGAGGAATTTTTGACTCATGTGCTCCAATTAGTCACAGATTTAGTGAGCTTAAACGGAGCTATATGTGGGTACATAGTGGAAAAACAGGATTAATGACCCATATTTCAGTGTCTAACTACATTTCAAACTCTAAAAAAGCAACTTTGAACTAAACAGATATGACCTTGATGTCTGGATGTCTTTCAGCTCACAAATCAACAAATCAGTGCTTATGGTTGCCAAACTTTTGTCAGAGCTTTCCATTATTAGGATGTAGCGTTTCAGCTCGGCTCCTTTTTGGTGTTCCTTCCTGAAAACACCAGCAAAGAGGAAAAGGCAGCACAATAGAATAGTCAGCCAGTGGGAGTGCTTATCTCTGAGCTCCACATTCATTGAGTCCAACTGATTCAGCTCTAATCTTTATCATGAGTTATATAGGCTACTGTACATTAATCAGGGAGTATGTAATTATATAATTCTCATTAAGAAATGAGTAGTATTCTGAAAATGGCTTGTGTTTCCTCAGTATAATAAGATTAAACCAACTATAGATCTGCCATGTCTTATCTGTCAAAATGCTATCATTGTGGTCTTTTAACAGACATATCATAGAGGAGCAGTGCCATAGAGCTGGCTACAGTTAGGTAACATATTCGCTTTGCCATATTCTGTGAACAAGCTCCAGTTTACATTGTAATCCTTAGGCAATAGTCAGAGAAAGTATGATGTGCTGAGACAGTTGTGACACAGGACAAACATTTTCTGACTTCACCAGATTTTATTGGCCATGAATTGATCACATGCTTGGACGAGCGACCGCACGCCCTTCACATGGTGACAGGAAGCTCAAACTGTGTCCTTGCGTCTCCCTATCTATTGGGCTATAAACAATCACACTTGGCAGCAGCACAGGTCATCCTCCTCCCTCATCAACCTCTACTGAGTTTGTCCTGTAACCTGTGCCAGCTGTCCAGAGGCAGATCATTCAGAGCTAAGATTTGGCAAGTATTCTCAATGTCTAAGCTCAGATCAAAGGTTTTTTTGTTCTGTTTTTTTTTTTTTTAGTTCGGTCTAAATAAAGCATGGGACCCATCTATGCTAAGGCAAAGGAGGGGATAGCAGGTAGCCAGCAGCTCCCTTTGTCAGTGTCACATTGATATTTATGACTTGCTGCATCTTTGATTTTTTTTTTGTGTGTGTGTTTTTTTCTCTCTCTTACAAGCACTGCCTGGAATTGAACCTAATTTCTTAGGTGCACAAAGCAAGAACTTGTAAAATATAATAGCATGACGTTTAAAAGATTTATCCTGATTCTGATCTTTAGCTAACCTTAATCGAGTTGTGAGTAGCTTTCCCATAAAACATTAACAAGCCTTTTTTCTTTGGAAAAAAGAGGTGTTACTAATAATATTACTGATGGCTGCATTGTATCCAACTCTCCCTGAAAGCCGTGACAGTGAGACAATGAGCCAACATGCACAAATGCAGGACCTTGAAATTGAAGCCGCTAAATGAAATTCACTCTTTATTTATTTCATTAGCGATACTTGTGCTTGTCCTAAAGTGGCGTATTAACATGTTTGCGTGAATCGTGTGATATCTGAGAAATTCTACAATGTCCCAAAATGTACCTCTGATCTTTAGGTTGACTATCCTGACACATTTACGTTCATATTATTAAGCTACCTGATCCTAAATCAAATTCATAGGACACTAAGATGTTCATAAATATCAGGAGTGAAAGCTACTGTGTCTTCAAGAGTTATGGGACATATGAGTTTTTATGACTGCTCGTAGACGAGCCTTAAATCTGGCAGGTTTTACAGAGCTGAACACTGAGAGAAATCCAAAGTCACCGTCACACCAATTGAGCTGCTGATTGCTTCATTTTAAATGATTAAAACTAGGATGAACTCATAGCACCTTCTGGCTCTTCTGTCTCAAGAGGTAGAGGAGGAGATGCACTGCCTCAAATATCTCTGAGGCAAAGAGAAAAACAAATTAGATGGAATAATTTCAGTTTGTAATACCAATAAATCTTACAAATGTAATAGTGTTCTTCGGCTTCCTGGAAAACAGATTCTAAAATTTACCCAGGCTAATCTGTCTATCTGGCGAGATTATTAAATACACTGGTGTAAGGTGTTCTGGCGGTACACAGCACGTTTTAGAATTAAAGGAATCTTATAAACAAAAAGGGATCCACACAAGTAAATCCTACAGTGTTTAAAGGATAAATCAGATGTCAAAATTAATCTGAGTTCTTTATTGGTTTGACAGTCAACCTGTGTGTATGCGTGGAGTGAAACTGTGTAAGGAATTGCTAAGGAGTTCTGTGGCCTTTTCATACAGACCAAAGTGATTAACACCATCCTCTCTACCGCCTCTCAAAGCAGCTTTCTCTCTCTTCCTCTGTCTCTCTCTGTACTCCAGCCTCTCTGTACTGCCAAGCCAGAGCCTGGCAGGCTTCTCTGCTCGCGGCACATTAGGATGCAAAGCGCTCCATGTCGAGGGAGAAGGGGAGACTAACAAAAGCGCTTTAGTGTTGCAAAAACAAGCCCATCGGTGCATGCCCGTGAAAAGATCTGTACGTCTGCTCTGACTCCCCTAACTCCCTGCAGCTCTCTGCATCACTCCACCACCCCACTGCAAAGAGAAGCTCTCAGGAGAGACACATCCATTTCTTGTCGTTCTCATTCCTTCTCCGTCTCTCTCTTCCCTTTCCTCCTTTCCCTCCCTTCCCGTGTGGCAGGTCCAAATTGCTTTGCTGGAACAACGATCATCCCAGCCGGCATTGAAGTAAAGGTGGACGACTGCACCATCTGCCGCTGCCACAATGGAGACTGGTGGAAGCCGGCGCAGTGCTTGCGGCGAGAGTGCCTCAATGGCCAGTCGTTGTCATAGACAGACTCCTACAGGGAATGGTAGAAAAGCTCAGGCAAGGCTCTGCCTACTGCGCCATTTTGTATGATTGACAGGGCAGGAGCACAATTCCTATAAAACCTGAGACGGCATACAGTAGGATCGAAGAGGTGATCTCACAAGCTTCACACAAATGTAGCCAGTGAGAAGAAGATGGAACTCGACTCGGTTGTTTCCACACTCCAGTTTTAATCGTCCTATGTATTTTCAGAAGTTGACTGGCTTGACTTGCTGCTCTCACACAAAAAGTTTCTAAGCTCCCTGAACTCTTTCCTAACCACTGGCAATGTTGAATTGCTCAAATTGTTTTCTGTATGTATGTCATCAGCTTGTTGTGCGTGTCAGTCACAATCACACAGGTGTTCCAGCAGGACAAACAAACCGTAAGCACACTTAACAGCGCTTCTTTTTGGCATACAAGGATTAGCACTGATGAAAACACAGCAAAGATGTGCTCGAGCTTCACAACTTCACTCTGAGAGCTTGTTTACAAGATGTGCGTCACACAGAGATTTTTGCCTCTTCGTGAGACTTTTTGCTGCGGCAAGCACTCACCCACAACATACATGATGCAGCTGTCATATTTCATCGCATTTCAGCCGCTGTGGGACCTCAAAAGGCTGATTGATCAACATAGCATGGTTTTGAGTCACGTCTCACAGGCAGGATAAGTTGGTGCCACCTGTAGCTGAGGGGGAATGAGATGTAGTTTTCCACGAAAAAAGAAAATCCATCCCAAAAAAGAGCAGTAGTGCATTAAAAAAAACTTAAAAAAAATAAAAACTTTGGGTGACCCTTTTCAGTTCAATTGGCTTTATTGTTTTCTCTCAGAGGTCCATATCCTCCACAATATTCCCCCTAACTAACTGCTTAAACTTGTTATCAAAGTAATTTGTGAGCCAAGAGCAGCCTGCTTTAATTTTCCTTAATCAAGGAGTATTCTGTTATAAATCATCCAGCTGGGTGCTTGGCACTGCTGCAGCCTGCATGCTGGGCGCATTCGGTGAGAACCAGCAGACAAAAGGAGGGAATGTGCATATGTCTAAGTGCTTTTAAGCAGCATTCACAAACATATTGTTCATATGAGCATACACAAGCACATTCATCCACAAACTCAGGCATGGTAATGATACACACTGTTAAATGATATCACTCGTTTAGCGTATGTAACAGATTTTCAGTTCCTGTTCTTCTCCAAATGTGGATATAGCTCAGGCATTGTGGTGGAGCCACAGCCACAGCTATAACATAAGGACAAGCTAATGTATTACTTTGACATTTTTTCAGATCAGAGTGGTCCTCAAGGAGTCCAGCCTGAAAGAAAAAGCACCCAACCAGTGCCCAAAACACGATGTTTTTGAAATGATAAATACTAGTCATTAATTCAAAGGTGAATTTCCGTAAGCTAATGCCATTCATCACTAGAATTTTTTCCATTTCCAGAAAATCCGTTCCCCTTAACCTTTTAGACCCTATTCCTGGGCGGTGATGGATGAGCTGCTTAATAGCAGCTCCCAGCACTCTGTAATGAGACAGAAATGAACATAGGATAAAGACCAATGACTAAAGATGTGCATTAACTTAAAAGGCACTAAAACTAATTTTGGAAGAATCTCGTTTGCAAAGTTTGCTGCATTGCTGCAGCACATGGGTGATGAGGAAATCTCAGAATTGAAAGAATATGTGTGAAGTTCAGTCTTAGGTGGAACAAAGGAGCTCGGTTCATTTTTATCAGCAAGCTACAGTGATTTAGTATCTTTCCTTGTGAACAGACGACCTCATCTATCTGGTCTGAGGTCTGAAGGCTCATAAAACAAAAATGACATGAATGGTTTATCAGTCACAGCCTCGGTGCTCCAGACATTTTAGAATTATTAAAGGACCTCCATTCATCTTAATTACATTAAATGCCACATAATTATTCAGCCTATACATGTATCCCCCAAAATTTGGAGTTGCTTGGTACTTTGGGTTGCAACAAAAAAAAAAAACTGAAGTGAACGTGCCAGCTGACAAGGCTCAAAGGCATAGCTGCCACCACAGATGCCTTATTGCTACTGTTCCAGAGAAGATTTCACAAAGCATGGCCTTTGGCATCATACAGCATGAACAGCCGACTGCTTCAAGTGCTACTTTGCTTCACTTCTGTGTGCAGTGGTTACTGCTCTGTATTACCCCAAACTATTTATTGTCTTATCCTACGACATTCCAGAAACAGTCAGCAGGGTGAAATAAAAGAACAAAGACAACTGCAGTTCAATCACAGCAAAAAGTGTTGAGCTGAATCCAGAGATGGCTCTAAAAATATACTGTCATTTGATAGTGGTAAAAGGAGAAGCTAGAGGAGGAAGCTAAAGAAGCAACTTGATTCCTGTAGAAAAGTGACATTGTAACTCATTGGACTGGTTGTTCTAATACTGAACTGGGTGAGCCGAGACTGCTCATTTTTATGACCTTTCAAGCTGCTTTCATCACCTGAGTTAGAAAGTTGGAAAGAAGAGGATAAAATGGTTGTCAACAAAAAGCTGAAAAGTTAAAAGATATGATCCAGACTGCTAGTGGAAGGAGGGCATGAGAAATATGACATCAAATAGAAAATCATACATTCTAAGTTGGTAGTAAAGTTAAAGAAAACCATGGAAGAATTTAGTTTCACGCCACCAAAGCTTGCAGTAAAAATGTACTGGTGACCTGTCCTGGCCTGAGTGTACCCCGCCTCTCGACCTATGGCAGCTGGGATAGGCTCCACACACACACACACACACACACACACACACACACACACACACACACACACTTTCTTCCACGACCCTGAATTGGATTGGCGGAAGAAAATGGATAGATGGATTATCCCGCAATCTTGCCTATGTTGTTGTTTAAAAGAACAGGCTGCCTGTTAAAATTTGCAAAGTGATACTGTGGCACACATCCACTCTACACCGCACGCAAGAGTGGCATCCCAGGCAAAACAGAGGAAATTACATTTCTCCTTCCAAACACGCAAAGCTGCAAGGTTTCGAGGACAGATCAGCCGCACAGTCTGTCTTTGTTCATCTTCCGCCAAGAAACTTGAGTCTCTATGTACGTCTGTGAAGGTTTATTCAAATGACCCCATGTGTCCTCCACTTGTCATTAAAACCACAGGCTTGTACATGGGCATTTTTGTAAAGTTACATCATTTGCTTTCTCCATGAGACACCAACTTACTGTAGCTGGAAACAATGAAAGATTGTTTTTTTTTTCCCCCCATATGTATTTTTTATTTTATTTTAGCAACAAAACTGTTACATAAAGTGTGCCTGAAAACCAACACAGAGAACTATCTGCTAAAGGAAGAGAGAAACACTGTTATTATACAATCAATTGTATTATGTTTTTGGTGCACCAAGGGTCTGTACATGTGGGACTCAAACATGGGAGAGTATAATTTCTACAACAAATCTGAATTTTACATTTAAATGCAGTTGATTGTATGTGAATTCATGCTCACACAGGTTCAACCTAAACTCTAAAGCAGAGTCTAAATTTTAAATAGTTAAACAGCCCTTGGTGCTCCACATGTTGTTCATATGTAAATATCTTCAAACATATAATGTGTATCCTGAAATCTGAGGTGGAGTAAAAACAAAAGTACATAAGAAATAAGAAAATGTGTATTATTCATCAAGATGAAAATATTTTGTTAAATAGAATTCAAAAGAAGTGTTATTCAGCAAAAGTGAGTGTGGACTTCTTTTTTTTTTAAATGTTAATCATTTTTATAGTCTCGGGAGACATTTCAGGACACAGCAAATCACTTAGGATGGCATGAAAACACAGCATTAACTAATAAAAAAAAGTGCAATTCTTCTGTGCAAAAAGCACAGCGCAGCATTTCTTAGCGCCTAAATCAATAACGGGTGCAAATTCAATATAAACCTAGAGTGTGCTGCACGAAAAATCTCCTTGAATTCAGCTTAAATCTGCTTAAAGACAAGAAAAAAATATACAAAGGAGAGGCACAGCCAAACTCTAAGTAATGTGTCTATAAACGGAGCATTTCAGAATAAATATGAGCACAATATTTTCCTGATTCGTGGTTGTGTGAGGGGTAGAATAAGAAGATACTGGTGCTTAATGGTTTTGTAATGCTCCCTGAGTTCAAGGGCATTACTCACAGGTTCATTTCTCCATTCCATTTCATTACAAGTCAGTCTGGGCTTCTATCTCGTCCGCACTGCTAATTGCCTTCTCCCACCTCCCACCGTGGACAAGAAAAGGGAAGCAATTTTATGCAGCACATAGCAATCAATAGCAATTAGGTGCATCCCTGACTAATCCTGTTGAAAATGGCATCTTGGGAGACAGCCAGCAGAAGAACTCTTAAAGCACACATACCTGCAAAAGTTTTCCTTTTTCTTCACAGCAAGTGCCAGCACCATGACGGAACAATTAATTGCTTTGTTGTCCTGTTCTACACTTAGTATTGAATTTACATCAATCTTTCTCTGGGAGCACAGTCTGCTTTTGTATCAAACAGATATTTTCAATTAGATAATTGTCTCTTCCTGGTAAAGCCCTGCATATTGTGGCATGTATTTCTACTCTAAAAATGCAGCAGATATGACATACAATAGAAAAAAAAAATGAACAAAGAACTAGAATTCTGTGCAAAACATGAAAAGGCTTAAAATAAGGTTATTGCATCTCCACTAATGTCCACGTTGCACTGGAGTGTTGTTGTATAAAGAGGGAGCAAATTGCAATCTAATTTCAGTCTATCTATATTCCAAGATCACTTATTTGGTTTCTGGGCTCCTTTTTGATTAGGTGAGAAGTCTGGAGAAGAACTGCTGCTCCTTCACATTAAAAGGTCAGTCTGTAAAGGACTTTTGTGGTATCTCATTAGGATTATTCCTGGACGCCTCCCTGTGGAGGTTTTCAAGGCAAGTCAGACTTGATGAGAATCCTAGTGCAGGCCCAGAACACTTTGGGGGGATTATATACTACAATGTGGTCCAGATATGCCTTTGAGTTTCTCCGGAAAGAGCTTAAGGACATCAAAGAGGTGAGAGGCATCTGAACTACCTTATTCAACCTGCAATGAAGGGGAAAAACCTCCACTGTAAATCAGTGGGGTGATGCAATCAGAGATGCCAAGTAGCCTATTTACTGTATTTTACACAAATGGATCATATCTGTGAAAGGACTGTGCCATAAGACCAACGATACCAGTATCAGTTTTGACAGGATAAAAAAAATTTATATCAATGACAGTGATGCCACGTGTTTACTTAGTCTAGCACACACAATGACACAAGACCGGATATCTGAGGGTGAGAGCAGCGCCCAGTCAACACTTAATAGTTACAAAAAGGGAACTAGTTCAACTAACCTCCAAGAGTAGAGCTGTTTGAAAAATATACAAGAAAATTGTTCCTGCTAAAGGTGAAAACATTAAACTCGTTTCATTGCAAAAACACACTGAAGGCATGTGAGATGTGTGGTGAAGTGCAACCCAAATATATGACCGCAACAGCAAACGGTGGATGGGAATTACTGATATGGTTACATGGTGAAAAAGGCTTTAAACAACCACTTATAAAGCTTGACCCGAGATGCATCCCAGATAGAAAATATATTTTACATTTCAATTTTAGGAACCTTCAGGAATTACAGGGTTATTTTTTGATTTACTGTTAAAGTGTTTAGCATTTATATTATACTTGAAATCTTTAGGGAAAACACTACCTAGGCTATTTTCATGCTTACATTCGACTTATGCAATGTATACAATTCCATCGCTGAAAGGATGGAAAATGTCCTTGAAAAACTGCGATATAAATTTGAGGCTATATCGCTCACAAGTGCTGTATGTTTGAGCTCTCTAGCTTTTCCGCATTTCATGCCCACAGATGACTTCAGGTCACTTGATGTTTCTTGTCACTTGGATACAGGTAAGGAACAATTTTGCCAAAGTTTATTTTGACAGGTCTGAAAGATTTCACGCACAATTATTCAACCTCACACCAAAAACAGAAACATTTTTGGCAAACCGTTTAGTTTTATTAATACAGCGTAATAACCGGGTTTGCCAGCATTACCTGATAACTATGATCAAAATGCAAATGAACAAAAACAATAAGTTATGTTACAGTGGCTATGTTCATCTTTTCTAATACAATCTATGCTAAAAAAAAAAAGTTAACAAATCTGTGTGACAACTTTGTTTTCTCATCTTTTTCTGTATCAATCAGGTGGTCGAATCTTGTGTTATATCTTTACATTAAGCTGTTAACTCTAGATAAGACAAATTCTCACAAAAAAGTGTGCAGATTAGTGCTTTATTTTTTTCTTTATTTATTAAACCACATTATTGTTTTTTTTTTAAATTCTGTATATGATATTATTACTTAATCACCATAGAACAAAAAACAAAAAAAGCACATACATACTCATTATGACTTTGCTTAAGGGTAAGTAAAATCTTGGTGCAAATGTGTTATTTAACATAGTTTAAAAAAAAAAAAATTGGTTAGACCAATACTTCAGGGTCTGGCACAGGGAGGAGGCTGAAGGCAGCAATGCAGTCGATGATCCAGGTGGCGGGAGCTGACCACACCTTGCCTCGTCTAACCACTGCAGGCTTGTGAGGGCCCTGAGGGTCAAAGATGATGTACTGGGTGCAGAAGGCCTGGTCACACCCCGGCAGGGCATGGTATGCCGCCGCACACACAGTTTGTGTTACATCACTGTCTGGCTTGGGCTGTCGGCTCAGTAGTTGACCTCCTCCCTCCCGGAGCAGTTTTGTGAGCTCATCTTTGGTAGGTGCCTTGAAAGAGCCAAGGAGGAAGAAGAAACATCCATCGAAGAGTGGCGGAAGCTATGAAATAAGATGCAAACACACATTAGTGAGAACTCAGATGACTGCCCCATCCCCTGATGAGTCCAATGCTAGTCCAAACTAATACTTCCATGAGCATTCAAATCTAGATGAGAAGACATCTATTATCATCTTTCATTAAAAACTGTTAGCCACTCATTGCCTGGCTAAAAAAAATGCAGCCTTTATGAGCTCAGTGGCAGAATGATTAAAGTCTTCTCTTTTGTTTATGATGAAGTTAAATGCTGAATAATTGTCTTTGCTACTAAATCTAGGCAAGCGTCTGTGTGGATGCCTTGTGTTCATTTCTTTGCTGCAGCGCCAGAAGACATTTTTATAAGCACTGTTCTCCTGACAAGCTCTGAACAACTTGGCATTACTGTTTAAAGCAGCAGTGAATTAGGCCACTGGAGACTGTTCTATTCACAGCATCAAGAAACTCAACTGTTTTGGGGTGTAAATTAGCACTCTCAAGAGTTTATAGAGTAGAAAGATTCTTTGACTATACGTTGGCAGGGTTTCACTTTTGCTTGTGTGTGCCCTTCATTTAGGATTTATGATTGATGTTTTTACTGTTTTCCAAGAATGAACATTTACTTTGCAGAGGGAAAAATGCAGAATATAACAGTGGGGGAATTGACAACCCACTAAAGAATGTGTACTGTCGAGCCCAGTGCCATCGCCACACCGTGCTCTAATTACCCGTCACACTATTCCTCAGGGAACAAACAGGTAATCATATTATCATGGACAAATGCAACACCTTTAAGATGTATCTGAGACTTGCTTGTGTTTTAATTACTGCACTGAATCAGTGCACAGAATTCGGTTTCTGCACAACTGAACCTAAACCAGGTAGACTAAGGCCCCTTTGGCAGCAAATTAAGCCTCTTGAGTGTGTTTTGGCTGTACTAGCTTTGCCATGTAGACAATGCAGTGTCCTCATTCACTGTAAAAGAGCACAAGCTCTGTCAGGTCTCATACTGATTGGTGGGGGAACAGCAACTTTCAAGCCCTGCCAAAATGTCTTCTTTAGACTGAGGTCATGACTGACTTGGCCACTGTAAGTCATTCATGTCGACTTTGAAGCAATGTCAATGCAATTTTGGCTTTGTGGAATGCTGCTGTCCTAATCTGTTTTGCTTTGTTTGGATATCAAAAGTGGCTGACTACAAAATCAAACATGGCTGAGAGACCAAAAGGTTTGAATACTTAGCTTAATTAAGACTGATTTGAATTCAGGAGATCAAAAGTGTAGCATTTTTTCTATTGATCAGTGTCAAAAAAAGACCAGACACATTGTTATCCACAATATAAATTGGATATTTAAAAAAACAAGAAAGAAAAAGAACTCAACAAGCGCCATATGTCACTGCCTGGAAGGACAGAGGGCTTAAACAACACATACTCATCAATTTCAGATCTTTGTTTTTGTACTTCTCACTTACCAAGCTGCATCTATTGATGCGACTGCGCTGGGGGCCTTCTCCTGCTTCATGCTCAGCTTCAGGCACCCACTTTCCTGCCTGGAGACAGGCTTCCACCCCTGGTATCAAAGAGAGAGAACAAAGAAAATTAAAGCTACAGCTAATTATGTTGACTTTGAGAGAATGTGACAAGGCTGTTGCACACTAAGGATGACAGTCTGTTTTATCACAAGTTGGAAGATTTCATGTATTGGCATAGCTGCAGTTGTTGACAGAGAAAGATGCCCACAGCATGATGGAGTTAATGATGCAACCCCCGTTTTAAGTATTAAGCAGAATTCAAACATCGTCTCTTTCTCTCCGTCTCTTGAGGTTTTAGAGAGTCAAAATAAAACTGTGTGACAGTCAGCATCCCGGCATTTTTTGGGTTAGAGATGCAGCTTTTGTTAAAAATCCTTAAGAAAAGAATCATAAAAGGCAGAAAACTTTTTTTTTTAGTAAAAAGGCAGATAAAGAAAAAACAAAAGACATACACATTTTAATGACCCCTCACTGTCACAGATAAAAATGCTTCTGAACATGTCACAGATCACACTGCTGCAAGCGTTCTATTACTGTGCATCATTTTGGGGATATATTTTATTTTTCAAACCCAAACCCACAGTTTATGAGTTGCGGATCTTAACATTAAAGCTAGATTAGGCTGAAAATATGACAGTAG
>VUQJ01026366.1:7786-25722 GCA_015108635.1 Andinoacara biseriatus
AAAACTAAATTTGTATTCTGAAATATTCATTCTGTTGACATTTTCACAAGTAAATAAATTGTACTTTTCCACGAATCTGGCTCAGGATCAGAATATGATTCAGTAAGGACACTGCTTGTCCTTAATATCTGCTGTACAGTCTATATTTTCCTGGTATTGTTTTAAATCCGCTACAACAGATATGGACTTCAAAGAAATGCCCACCAAAGAGTATGGCATGGCAACAGAGCCTTTGAAACCCAACACTGTTATGTTATGTTGTTGGAGCGACTGTTCAACAAGCTGACCTCACTTATAAACAAGGTAACTCCAAATAAGGAAACACATGTGATGAGGCGGGAACATTCTTCCTCACTCACTGTATTAACAAACGTATTTAATCAGACATCTTCAAGAAGTGTGCTCTAGGTGTGTACTACCTTTGTAGCCATGTGGTCCAATTTAAATTAATAGACAAGTGCTTATATAGCACCTTTCTACCCAGTTGAATACTCAAAGTGCAATTTTCAAACTGCCCCAGCATGAGTGGAAGGGGGTCTAGTCATTGATTTCATATTATTAAAAGTATAGAATTTTTGCTTATTCGGAACACCCAAATAAAAAGGATTTTTGAATCTGAATTTGTTTGCCCTGCTGCTTTTCCAAGAGTAGGCTACTCTTGTTAATGTTTGTAATTTTTTCGATCATTCATTTTGTTTATTGTTCACAAAATATGACTGCCAGGTCTGACAGGCAGGAAAAAAAAGAGTATGAAGTAGGAGAGGGAGAAAGAGAGAGAAAAGGAGGGAATATAATAGAAAAAATAAGGGGACAGACATAGGTATACATATATACACATATACATATATACACACACACAATCTTGTTGTCTTATGTTTTAATTTGTGTGTATGAAATGTACTCAATAATGAGGGTGAGAAGCCACAACTACACCCCCAGGATCTAGAGGCAAACAGGGAAAGACCCAGGGGACCCGGGCCATCCACAGCCCACCTGGGGGTCAGGAGACTTGCGGGCACACATCTCCATCACATCTGCAAGCACACTCCAGAGGAGGAAGGAGGGAGACCCTAGACAGAGTTCCCACGCCCAAAGGGCAAGAGGTTCAGAGAGCCAGAGGCAATGAGCAGCCCCCGTGATAAATGCCATGGTAGTACACACATCATTGCATACATCTTTCCCCTATAACATAAAATTGTGCAGTGAAAGCAACCAAAAATTTTGAGAGGCAATGAAGAACAGGTACAGAGTGTTATAACTATATTTTCATTTGCTTGTTTCCATTATACTGATAAATGCCATACACAGCAGTAGCTTAATTAGGTAACACAGGGTAAGTGTTTTTCCAGGCTGCCTTCCTGTTCACTGCTGCTGGGAACCTGGACATCTGGCTCCTCTACAAACATTTGTATTTGTATAAGTGCAGTGCTGTATGTCATAGAATTAAATTCTCCCTTTTTCACAGGCACATATTTACCGTGTTCAGAGTACTTTGCCAACCTACAGTGCTGCACATTATGATTTATGAGCATGACTTCTTTTCCAGATGAATGCTTGACTGCTGAAGGACCTGCTGCATCTCTGGCCAAAGCTCCAAATATTGGAGCAAGTAAAAAACACTCCAAAGTGTGTATTTCACCCTCATATAGTGGGGAGCAGCAGGTTGGTAGATCACTTAGTGATTCAAAGTGTTTGATGCACCAACTTTTTCTAACCGTTTGAACGAGCACAGATGTTTTGAGTGAGCACAGATATTTCATTTCTTGAGGATTTAAGGCAAGTAAATGTTTACTGCAAAATGAAAAGTATTCTATTCTGAAATCTCACAGCTGATTTTTATTCTCATGAGTCACCTTGACGTTTTAAATTAGCTGCAGTAGTAAATTTAATGAATTTCATCTGTAGACAGCTTGTAAACGGTTTTCAGAGGCTTTCAAGTAGATCTTATCTTACCTTTCTCTATGTTGAAAGTACCCTTACAACACAGAGGAAATTTGTCAAAGCAACAAATAAAAATAGATTTTTTTTTTTGTGAGGATTTTTTCTTTACATCAACAGTGAATGTAAGACTATTTTATAAAGGGAAACCTAGAGTGCTGCCAGAAAGAAGTTCATGCATAGTCAAAATGAATTTTGTTAGTACATTGTGAAGCCTCTCACCTCCAATTCCTGTGTCATGGAAAACACATTCATTAGGAAACATGCTGTTGACACCTCAGGTATTGCCCAAATGCCATAAAATCAGGCTCTTATTCAAAAACATCTGACACTCAGAGTGTTCACAGGTGGGAAGTTCCGTAGGTCCGGAATTTGTTTTACATGCTGGACGGGCAGTTTGCTATTCCAAGTAGCTTTGAAGACTGCTTCAATAGTAAATGTAGGTTTTGCAGAAAGTTGTTGCTGTGAGCAGACCATAACCTTTGTTTTGGGATCTGTGGAATGGAAACAACAATCCCCTGCTAACAATGGCATCATTCTGTGAGGTCGTTTCCAATTCATGTGACTGAGCAGGATTATCAGAGCATTAGTTTGCCCTAAACATCATAGAAAAAATAGTTGCCGTATAGCTCTGTGAGCACAGTGAGACAGAGGTCACATGAATGTGGAACCGCAGAACACATGGTGGATCAAAAGGATCACATCAGCATTTCCTGAAAACTATCAAGTAATGATGCATACTTGGTTGTCCATGTTGGAGCTTGAATTGATCGTACACACAGAGGGAGATGTCTGCCTGTTACGAGACCTGAGTGGCAGACTCAGACAGCAAGATACAAGATTATAGCGTTTATTTACAACATGCAGCTGAAAACTGTTAGAACTGAGTGAACTGGAGCCAAAGTTATTGTTAAGAGAAAAACTGAAATTGAAAAAAACATTTTCATTAAATAAAATAAAAATGATAATGAAAAGGAAAAAATGATAACTGAACCCGTGTTGTGGTTTTACAAAACTAACACGTATTGAAATTATAGCTAAAATGTCCTTTGCTTTCTTTTCAGTTTATTTAAAAGCCTTGTGGATCGATATTTTTCCCCCGCTATAGCAGTTTTAACTGTGAACACAATATGGCACCTCACTGTTTGTGTGTGTGTGTGTGTGTGTGTGTGTGTGTGCTCACCGCACCACCAATCTCAAAGTCCACCTAAGGACCCCTGATGCAGCCCGCAACAACAGTGACTGGCCTGTTCAGCATTACACACATTTAGCACATGATGCTGCTGCCTTGTGAACAGTTTGTTGTTGAACACAATTTTTTTAATGGTTTAATTTGAGTTCTTATTACACAATAGTCACTCCTGCACCATGAATCTCACACCTGACAAAGTATGAAAAACTAAAATTAAGAATTAAACAAAAAACTAAACATTAACGAAAAAGAGCAAAACCACTGAATTAGAAAAATAAATTTTAATGAAATAAAACTAAACTATAATGTAAACTATAACCCTGGCTGGAGCTAGTGACAACACCAATGGGATGGTCAGGGAGGAGAAACAGAGTTGACACAGGCTGGCGGATAGTAATTAGGGAGTTCATTGTGAGTGAGTTTATTCATCTTTCGTCTTGGGCAGGCTGAGTTCCAGAGCTGTGAGCACGGATATGGTGGAGAGTGGATATACAGATGTGTTCTCAGAGAGTGTGGGGCTCCACTGCAGAGAGTGAGGCTAAGATGAGTGCAACTAGCCCTGAGTTGGATTGTCCACAAAACATGTGTTAACTGTTTGCAGGTACAAGGTTCTACAGAGAAGACAAGAAACAGTGAGGTAGGGATAGTGAGTACAATTCTATTTGGTGCTTGAAGGCACCAAATAGCATTCACTTTCTATTGTCTCTGGTCACCATCTTTCATGGAGATGGATGAGTATGGAGCTTAAGGGGATGCTGTGGAGATGAAAAAACATGATCAATAAGGAGCTTGTGAAGAGGTATAAAATGAGTAGCCTTAGAAAACCGGTTGATTATGGTGGAGAATGACTTGTGAAGGTAGGCCAGCAACAAAATCTAATGCTATGTGCAACCAAAGGTGACCAGGACAGGCAGATAACAAAGCTGACCTGCTTCTGGTACATACATACAGGGCAAGCAAAGGGGCTTACCCCAGGGTGGACCCAGTGTATGACTTTAGAAGGAATGGAGGAAGGAACATACAGGTGCTGGTCATAAAATTATGAAAGAATCATGAAAAAGTTGATTTATTTCAGTAATTCTATTCAAAAAGTGAAACTTGTATGTTATATACTTTTCAAATGTGTATTTCTTTTAATTTTGATGATTATAACTGACAAGTAATGAAAACCCCAAGTTCAGTATCTCAGAAAGGAATCTTTTTAAAACTGTTGGCCAACTGAAAAGTATGAACATGAAAAGCATGAGCATGGACAGCACTCAGTACTTAGTTGGGGCTTTTTTTTCCTTTATGGTGTTTTCAGGCGAGAATGTAAATGTGTGACCATCAAATGTCTGCTTCAGTTTGTCAAGATATTGCTTAATTGCAAAACTTCTGACATTTTTGGAGAGGTCCATTCCGCTGCTCTAACAGCAGCCGCCTGCCCGCCGTGCATCGCTGTACGCGAGGAGAATGCCCGACTCCCAACACATCGTTTTCAAAACTCTCTCTCACTTTTGCTGCTGAATGTAGGTTAAACACAGATATAATTCACTCAGATAATTTCTAATGACTGATGTTTGGTTTATTTCAGTGTTTTATTTGTTCCTGAGCAAACCAATAAAATTGATATTAAAAATATTTTACTCAGGACGGAACATGAGAGCCGTTTCACCAGGAAAGGGAAAAATCGCACCAAGCTGTTCATGGAGATCATGACCGATGACGAGCCTCCTCCATAAATGATCAAAGTATAGGTTTTAAATTTCATATATTTATTCAACTGTATTCTAAACATCATCTGTCTTTTGTAAGTGGTGGAAGTCTTCAGTTAATTTAAGCTGGAAGGTGATAGGAACACTGGAACTGAACTGTGATGTCATCAAGTCCACTGGTGTTCCAACTGAAAAATAATCCCCCTACTTGGAAGTTCTTATTTGTGTACTTGAGTATTGAGAAATAGCCCAAGAGATGTTTTTGTACAACTCAGGATGTTACATGAGACTGCGCAATCTGAAAGCTTAAATGCTGACAGATAACTGCAAAATTTCACGAGTTTTCACGAGACCCTCATCAAGGACTCCTTGTTTCACGCTGAATCGGCTTGCCACCAGGGTACGCTGTTGCAGGGAATTCACAATTTTCACACTAAATCATTACCAGTGTCTGGTGTTTATTTAGACAACTTTTGAGGTGGATTGAGTTGAACTGGGAGGAGTACATCCAAGTATGACACATGGTATTTCATGATATTTCCTGGTCCCACTAGGTGGCGCTCTAACATTTAGGGACTTCATGCATATCAATGTGTTCAAACCACTAAACTTCAGTGCAGACTGGGCAATGGGGCTTTGAGTTACAGACATTTATGTCTTCATGACAAAAATAAATAAAAAATTTAAATTTGCCATCCGGCAGGGTCATGCCCTAGGGTCACTCAATTTTGAAAACAATGCAAGACCAACTCCCTGAAGCTTTCCTCCTGAAATTAGATATGGTTCTTCTCAACCACCTTGAAGGGTAAAACATGGCATTTCCTGTTCTCACTAGGTGGTGCTGTGAATTATTATTAATGATTCTGAATCTGTCTGTACAAAGGCTGAACTACCATATAACGAGCATAGTGAGACCTGAAGCTGTTTTACAGAGAATCAAAGTCAAAAGGGATTAAAAGGGGAAAGGCATACTGATCTTACTGTTGAAGAAGCCCTGCTGGTCTAACTGGGTAGCTGCTTGAAGAGAACCTGTTCTGAACATTTTCTTTGACAGTATTGAATAAAATAAAAAAAAAAAAGGAGAAAACAAAAGAAATAAAAAGGGACAGAGCTAGATACATACACACAGTACACACACACACACACACGTGTGTTATGTTGAAATGCATGTGTGCTCGTGTTTCTGTCATGAAATGTACTCAGTGAGGGCAAGAAGCTGTAACACCCCCCAGACTCTAGAAGCAAACAGGGATGAACCCAGGGAACCCAGGCCATCCGCAGCCCACAAGGATCTAAGACGACCTGCGGCCACACCCTGATCATAACTCCGCGCACACCCCAGGAGGAGGAAGGAGAGAGACCCTAGATGGAGGTCCCACGGCCAAAGGGCAGGAGCTCCCCCCCAGCACGAGCTGAGAGCATGGCCCCGGAGCCCCAGGCACCCAATAATCACCCGACAACCAGAAGGGCCTCCCCACATCCCGAAGATGCCCAAGCCACCCCCAGCAACAAACCCCAAGGGAGCGGGCCAACAGCCAGAAACCCTGGGACCCCCATCCCAGGGGAGGCAGCAACAATCAGTGTGGACCATTAGGGACAGGTAATCCCACCCTCCACAACCATGTCCTGGAAAGCACCCACACACATCCATCGTTTGCAGTTTGGTAGTGGCATGTCCTCTTGCTGTGTTGCTTTACATGCTACTGGCTTGCATTCTTTTGCCATGGGATTAAGACCATTGACTGATGATCCTCTTCTCCCTTTCCAAAAAAGGGGGGAAAAAAAAGCTCATGCCATCCGTAGGCACCAGAGAGAAGCAGTCCATCTGAGGCCTGCAAAACTGCCAACACCACCTTTCTCATTTTTATCAGTTGTTCCTGTTCCTCCAATGCATGGTGTTCCTTTCAAGCTGCCATTCGAGCAACAAGTGCAGCTCAGTACTTGACCCATTAATCTTTACCCACATTGGAAACACTCATTAGGATCAATAACACCAACATTCAAATTCCCAGTACCTTCATTTTCAGACATGTTTGTTTGGATTTGACCCACATTCACATAATCAAATTCATCCATGACCATCATTTTTGCTTTAAACCAGGCTTCATGTTTTTTTGCCCCTCATGCAGTATTAATGCTAAATCATGCATACATCTTGCTTCATTAAAAGGGATCAATAAACCCATCAAGAGATTTTTGTACCTCTGAAAACATCCCTCTGCATTAAACCTTGTATCAGCAACTGCTTTAGCAGAAAGTTTGACCACCAGCACCAGTCAGTCTGTCCACCTTTACTGCACAATGTTCCATGTTTAAAGGTCCATCAACCAAGATATCGCAAATATGGCAGTCATTATAAAAAAATGTCACCCAGCATTTGGGAAAGGTGATCCACAGCTTCCTTTATTACCTGCTTTTGCATAGTATATGCTGGAGCGTCCTTATTAAAGGAAAGGAGATAATACAAGCCTGATGTGTAAATATGCCATAAAATAACATTTTCAGCATTCATGTTAAACCCACAGGTGACCTCTGAATGTTACTGATTTTAAAAGCTGCTTGTTATGAAGTTGTTAATTTGTGTGAAGCACTCTGTAACATTGGCTTAGAAAAGTGTTCTCTATATGAAGGGGATTAGCTTTATTGAAATGATCAGTATGGAGTGAAGGCTGCAGCATAACTCAATGACACAGGTTATGCATTTGTTTTGGGCACTGCACTATTTCCATAGACAAGGAAAAGTGACCAGGAGCAGACATGCATGTCTTTAACCGTTCTATAACCACCCAACTGTAACCTTATATTGCTTTTGAGATTATTTCTCAACATGCCCATGGTGTAATTTTCCAAGAATAAAAAATTTTGAACAGTGGATCAGACACAGAACCAGCTTTTAGCCACAACTGACCTTTGTTTGTTCAGTGAAGAAGTGCGTGAGAATTGTTAGACGGATGAGCGCTGCTGATGTGTCCGTGGACTCACACAAACTGACACAAATTGCCACAATAGGTCCAAGGCAGGCAAGGTCTGCACAGAGATGAGAGCTTCACCCACGAGGAAGCAAACAGCCATGACTGGAGCCAACATTCATATCTCACTCTGACACAACAATCCAGTTACAACTGCGAGGCTCTTTCAGCCTTAAATAGCTCATCTTGATCAGCATACATGAGGAACAGGTGAGGAATCAGTAATGAGTCATGTGCTTCAGGTGAGTACTTGACAAATGAGTGGAGCAACCAGGAGAGACCGCCTCTGCACAAAGGTAAACAAAAATAAGACACACCCACACAACACACTATGAGAGAGAGAGAGAGAGAGAGAGAGAGAGGAAGCAGAGAGAAAGAGCGAGCCAGCACAGAGGACAATTGTGTTAAGAAGCAACTGAAAAGGCAGCTTGTTAACACAGTTTACCAGGTGAAGTGGCTGCTGTGTGTGTTTCCTCATACTCCCAGTGAAAAAACTACTTCCTGCTTCTGTAAAAAGTCTGACCAAAACCAAAGCCACTGTTTTGGAAAACACTCAAGTCAGATGGTGAATATGCAAAAGCTCAAGTTGGCAGATATGAAGGATTATCTCAGCCTGTTTTTTAGTGTTATTTATGCAACCCGTTCGTGGCTGCTGAATACAAACCTTTAAAATATGTGCTTGAAAACTTTCTTGCAGATGTAAAGGACAAATTAAATCAAATATAAGCATTAGTTATTTATTTACAGCATTATACTGCATATTTAGCAGCATATTTAGTCTGATCTGCCTGGGCCACAAGCAGGAGAGACTGAGTGGTGTAACTGGGGGTATAGTCCAGTACAAAGAGATGCATGTGTGATGCATCATCCACATACTGTATGTCAGTCAGACATGACTCATTTTGATGCATTCAGTATTATAGAGGAAGCCCTTTGAAAGAGTCTGCTTTACACAATCTGGTCCAGTGGTCTATAAATGAGTCTGTTATTCCATCCACACATTTATTCACATTTAAAGACATGTCAGCCAGATCTCCATGTACTGTAACTTTCTTCCATGAGCTTCTTTGTGGAGCAGTGCATTGCTTATTGAAAAAATGATTTAACAGCAAAGAGATAAAAACAGCACAGATGTAAAATTACCACGACAGCAAAGCAAACCTAAAAAATTGTAAAAAGCATGAGAGAGATGGATGAAAAGAAATGCCAAGAGATGCGTGGTGAAAATGGCAACAGAACGAGAAGATGGCCACTGAAACTCCCCCCCCACACACACACACAAACTAAATTCTTAATCTTTGCTTTGTGATGCTTTTTGAACCCCCAGACAATTGCTTATCAATTTCAGGGCCATTGGGGGGATGGAGCTGATCCCAGCTGTCATAACGCAAGGGCTGAACACAGGGAGACAGAGAACACCTGGGCAGGGGGGAGCTGGAACAGCAGCTCCATGACATCACCAGCTAGATTCTCAGCTAGTTTAACAGTTAAAGGTAGCTTGTGTCCAAATAACACCTGAAAAATACAAAAGTCTCTGATGCTTTGGACCAGAAGTGGGTCAGTTTTGGCCTGGAACATTTACAATACCTCTACCATAACAATGGTAGAGATTTTTTTTCCCCCAAACTGACAGCATGTGGTCTTCTGCAGTAAACTGAGGATCTCCCTGCTGATTTCCAAAATAAAATGTGTCTTTTGTACGCTATCCTTAGTAATATCCTTAGCTAGCTAAGACAAGTAGTCATTGGGGAGGTAGCTATGACGTTTTCATTTAAAAGGTCAGGGTTTCCGCGGGGTAGTAAAAGGTAGCAAATTGAACTGTAGAATTCCTGTATTAACCCTGACAGTGGTGGTTAGCACTGCTGCCTGTCAGCAAGAAGGTTGTGGGTTCAAATCCACCATCTGTGCGGAGTTTGCATGTTCTCCACACGTCTGCGTGGTTCTCTCCGGGTGCTTCAAAGACATGCAGTCAGTAGGGTAAGGTTAACTGCTGACTCTAAATTGCTCACAGGTGTGAATATGAGTGTCAATGGTTGTGTGTCCCTCTGTGTTAGCCCCAGACTGACAACCTGTACAGGTGTACCCCTGTGATAAAATAATTATAGTGGGTGATTTTAACATCTGTGTATGTAGATGCTGAAAATGACTCAATACAGCCTTTAATTAGGGCCTGAGCACAACCTGTGTGAAAGCCCTGTTGCATCTGCTTTTGATTATTCGGGCAAATGAATTGCTTTTTTGAGGCCTAAACATGGTAAAAAACTCATGAAACTTTGCACACATGTCAGGTCTGGTGAAAAATTACTTATTTTAATATTTTATTGATTTAATTTGAGACCTATTTTTGCTAGACAGGAAAGACCTCTGTGACCCTATCTCAGAAAGGGAAACCCAAGAAAAAATCCTACTCCCATGCAGTCCTCTAGATTTTTAGAGCTTCTGACGCTTGGTTTTTGAGATGCATGTCCATTCAGGAGGATTAATTATTACAAAGAGTAAATTGACCGAACTCAACTTATTCACTCATGAAACACACACAGCAACACAGAGAGTAACAAACACTACACAAACATCCCAGAATGTACCAGAAATGGATTTTTGAAGGGTGTGTTAATAATTCAGACTTTTTGTAAGTAACGGAATAATCACGAAATGGTAGGTTTTTGATATGCTGCTTCCTGTGTTATGAGTATCTACACCACTTGCAGCCATTTGTAGTTTGTACTCCACACTATTTATTATGGTGTGAAATAATGGTAAATGGATCAGTTCTTGTATAGTGCTTTTCTACTCTACATATATATGCACTTATACAATGTGCCTCATTCACCCATTCACACACCATGCAACCACTTTTTCTGTGCCTAAGTGCTTTCTAGCTATCATTCACACACAATACATCACAGAGCAACTTGGACTTCGCTATCTTCCCTATGGATACTTTAGCATGCAGACTGAAGCAGCTAGGGATAAAACTAATAAGCATTCAATTAGTAGGTGACCCGTTCTACGACTTGAGCTACAGCCACCCCTGGACTACCATAAAAAATGGTATACATGAGCTAATAATATGAGTATTTTAGGTGTTTTAAGTATATTTTGCTGCTAGGTTTTACATACCAAGCAGTATAGTTACTTTTGCTCTTAATAAAGGGGTCCAAATAGTTTTTTTCAGCACATTGTAAAACAGTAATTAATTACACAACATTTTTCAGACTCTTGTCCAGTATCACTTTTCATGTAATACCATCTGTATAAGCTCACAGGAATACACATTATCCTGAAAAAAACAGACCTAATTTTTTCCTGATTTTTGATGTTCTGCTTGCATCTGGGTCTTCTCTTAGTCTTGGTTCCCCTTTGCCACTCGATTAAAAAAATTCTGAAAATGCACCAAACAATATGCAACTGATATTCTTTTACATTCTATCTACATAATTTATTCATTTCTTACTGTGACCCTCCCACTGCTGTTATTGATAATTAGCTGAAACGGAGGGATCATCAGCTAATGCAGCTCACCTGTGTCTTCAAGGCTATAAAATATACATCCATCCATTCTCTTCCGTTCTGTTCAGGGGGCTTCCTCCTGATGGCTTCACTCCTCACCCTAACCCTAATCGAGAGGCCAGCCACCCTTCAAAGGAAGCTCATTTCTGCTGCTTGGATTTGTGATCTCATTCTTTCTGTCACCGCCAAAAGTTTGTGACCATAGGTGAAGAAGTCCCCCTGCCAGCACACATAGGCAGGCCCCATATGGGATAAGTAAGGGCACACTTTATGGGCCCCATATTGTTTTGTCTGCAGTTTCCGTGGTGGCCCTACAGGGGTTTGCCCAGATAGATATTAAAAGGCCCTGAATATGTGCTCATTCTGACCCAGATGGTTGACTTACATGAGGCCCATGCAATGTCCATGCTTAGCCCATGCATGCATGGGGCCCATAATGTGTGCCCTTACTTATCCCATATGGGGCCCGCCTATGTGTGCTGGCTGGGGGACTTCTTCACTACGACAAACCGGTGCAGCATCCGCATCACTGCAGACGCAGGCCCACTCTTTCTGTCAATCTCCTGCTCCCTTCAATTGGGGTCTTGTTCACGAGTGAACAAGATACTTAAACTCCTCCACCTGGGGCAGAAACTCGTCCCTGAGCCAGAGCGGGCACTCCACCCTTTTCCGGCTGAGGACCATGGCCTCAGACTTAAAGATGCTAATTCTCATGCCAGCCACTTCACACTTGGCTGCAAGCCATTTCATTGCGAGCTTGAGGCCACCACCTGATCAAACCAACATGACCACATCATCTGCAAAAAGCTGAGATGAGATTCTGAAGACACCGAGGCAGAAACCTTCCACCACTTGGCTACGTCTAGAAAGTCTGTCCATAAAAATTATGAACAGAATTGTGACAAAGGGCAGCTTTATTAAGATTTCAATATTTATTTTTTTAAATAGTTTTTAATGACTATAAGCATGGCAGAGATTATCTGCTGAGGGGCCACAGGGCAAACGTTGTTAGTGTGACCAGCGCTAAAGAGCTAACATGATGACTTGATGATTGCTGGAGCTAGCCAGACAAAGCAGTTGAGTAAGTAAGTAAACTGTGAAAATTGACTGTGAGAAAATTTAAATGCATTTCTCACCAGTTTCTAATGAAATCACTACAGGAATAAAGTGACCCTGGGATGGAACAGTACTTTTATTCCTGACACAGAATCCCCCTACAAGATCATTTGACAGCAGATCATCTACTGATCAGAAGGTTGGTGGTTGGAGCCTGGCTGCTCCAGTCTGCATGCCAAAGTATCCTTGGGAAAGATACTGAACCTCAGGTTGCTCTGCAATGCAACTGTTGTAGTATGAATGTGTGTGACTGTTAGATAATAAGCACCTAGTTATAGTGCTGATATGACTGGATGTGAAGGGGTAAATGCAAACATGTTGTATAAAGCACTTTGAGTGCTCAGCTAGAGCAGAAAAGTGCAATATAAGAACTATTCCATTTACCATTACCTACTGCTCGGAAGGTTGGTGGTTTCATCCCTGGCTGCTCCAGTCTGCATGCCAAAGTATACTTGGGCAAGATACTGAACCCCAAGTTTGTGCGTGACTGTTAGATACAAAACATATAGACATAGAAAGAAGTGATAGTGTGAAAGAGGCATGTTGTATAAAGAGCTTTGAGTGCTCAAAGTAGATTTAAAAAGTGCTATATTAGAACTAGTCCAGTTAGCATTTACCAATGCTTTGAAAACACATCAGATCTCATTGGAAAAAAATCATGCTAGATATCTGTACTGACATGGGCTGGGTCATGTGTTAGGAATGAAAGGAAGCGATTCAGGTCCCACAAAGGCAGGACAAACAGGTTAGGGAACAGTTTTTATCCCTGGGCCATCAGATTCCTGAACACTACATAATGACACACAGAAGTTGCTTTCCCTGTTTCACTGCTCATTACTTCTGACTATCTTGGGTTTATTCAACACTCTGCATTCAATCATTATTTATTATTAATCTCCGGCTTTCTTCCCCAGCATGTCTTTTGTCCTGCCCCCCCAACCCCAACAGATGACCTCCTTGAGCCTGGTTCTGCTGGAGGTTTCTTTCTGTTAAAAGGGAGATTTTCCTGGTTCCAGCTTTTCACCCTCATTATTAAGTACATTTTGTGACACAGATGTTCACACTCTTTTACTCACTCACGCAAACACACACACACACACACAAGTGCAAGATACAGTACGCACACAAAACACAACACAACAAGACAGCTGGTTTGCGTATGATTGTTTTTTTTTTTGGTTGTTGTTTTGTTTTTTTAAGCCTGTCTGGCAGTTTTTGCAATTGGAATGATGGTTCGAATGCACTTATGTATCACACATATTTGCTTTTACAGGAACAGCTCTATACGTTTTCTATAGGCTATTCTTGTTAATGTTTGTATTTTAATTTTTTTATTTAGTTATTAATGCCAGGCAATAATTGACAGGCAATAAGGTATGATTGTTTTTATTCAGCAACATTCTTACCAGCGGCCTACTGGAGGCCCACCACCCGTCCACCTGCGTCTCACACTCCGTCACTGGAGCACACACACACCTGACGCGTCTGACCTCAACCCTCTGACACTGCAGTTTCCTTATCTCTCTCTCTCTCCGCTTCTTACTCTCCCCTGGTCACCGCACAGCTTCCCTTTTATAACGGCGTGCTGATTGGTGCGCGCCGCCACCAGCGTCCCTAGGGGAGGAGAACAGAAACAACCACAACCCTAGCACCAGCCCCTTCCTGAGGAGGCCGTAACAGTGCTCATCTGTTTCTCCTTGTATAAGGGGATCCATCCATCCATCCATCCATACATCCATCCATCCATCCATCCATTTTCTTCTGCTTATCTGGGCCTGGTTCACAAGGGTGCAGAAACCCATAAATCCCTCCCTCCAGCCACTTCACCTCCTCCAGTTTAACCAGGGGAACACTGAAACATTTCCAGGCCAGCTGAGAGACATGATCTGTCCAGTGTGTCCTGCGTCAACTTCCCAGTAGAACATGCCCAGAACACATCTCACCCAAGAGGCGCCCAGGAGGCATCCTAACCACATGAGCAAACCACCTCAGCTGAGCCCCTCCCTCCACCACTTATATCCTCAATCTTGTTCACCCAGAGGTTGTGACCATAGGTGAGGGTGGGAACATAGATCAACCAGTAAATCGACAGCTTTGCTTTTATGCTCAGCTCTTTCTTTACCACTTTATCACTGCAGCCACAGCCCCAACCCATCTATCAACCTCACGCTCCTATTTCACCTCACTTGTAAATAAGACCCCGAGATACTAAAACTCCTCCTCTTGAGGCACTCGTTCACTTGGGGCAGCAACTCATCCCTGACCCAGTGGCACTCCACCCTTCTCCAGCTGAGGAACATGGCCTCAGGCACTAATTGTCATACCTGCTGGTTCACACTCGACTGTGAACTGCTCCAATGTGAGCTGGAGCCCACCAACCGATAAAGCCAACAGGACTACATCATCCAGAAAGCAGAAATGAGATTCTGAGGCCACGAAGACAGAAGCATTCTTCCACTTGGCTTCACCTAGAAATTCTGTTCAAAAAATATGAATAGAATCGTGACAAAGGGTAGCCTTGGCAGAGTCCAGCACACACCAAGAACAAGTCCAAGTTATTACTGGCAAGATGGCCCAAGCTCTTGCTCCAGTTGTATGGGGACTGAATGGCTAATGGGCATGCCATACCCCATACCTCTGCAGCACCCCGGATAACCTGAAGGATGCAATCAAATGCTTGCTCCAACTCCAGAAAAAACGTGTAGACTAGATGGACAAACTCCCATGCACAGGATTGCTCCAACCAATATTATTTGTGTTGTGCAATGAAGATAAAGAGATCTTATCTTATTTGAATAACTTGAATGAACTTTGACAATGCTGTCAAACAGCAGCTGAATGGCAAAGCATATCCTCCTCCCATTAATTATATAATATAATTATTCAAAAAGCACAGTGGCACTGGGTTTAAAGGTCCTGGGTTTAAATCTATCATCTGGCCAGGGCCGTTCTGTATGGAATTTGCATGTTCTCTGGCTTCCTCCCACAGTCTAAAGACATGCAGTTAGTGTGGTTATGTTAATTGGTGATCCTAAATTGCCCATAGTTGTGAACTGTTTGTTACTCTGTGTTTGTCTCTGCGGCAGACTTGGCAACCTGTTCAAGGGTGTACCGTGCCTCTTGCGTCATGGTAGCTGGGATGGGCTCCATCATTATCTATCATTATGTGCTCATTATCAAGTACGTTTTATGACAAACACACATAGACAATCAGACAATCACACAAAAGCAACAGAACAAGAGTTTGTTGGGTTTTTTGTTTTGTTTTGTTATAGATGCAGCAGTTGTTGTTGGAGCCTACAACAGAGCCTACAACAGAGCTCCTCTTGGCACAGCAAAGGTTTTTGGCTCAACAGCATTTAGACAATTTTGCTTGCTTTAGCTGTTGGACATGAAAGGTTAGGGATAAAAAAAGAATTCTAAACATTATTCCTTAGCACTTAGTCCACCATATCATTAGATGTCAAAGATTTTTTTTTAATTCTGTGTGTCTCCTGGACTTGCTGTGTCTGAAGGCAGACTCAGTTTCATTTCTCAGCAAATGCAGCACGTTTTGTATACACTGTATTCATTTTGCAACATCTCAGGGGGGAGGAAATGCCATTGCAGGTGTGGCCACTAAAAGATCCAAACTTCTTTTTTGTCTCCCACTCTGCTGTGGGGTAAGAAACTATGGGATGCAGGGCTTTACAGGCGCAAAGCCATTTTTTTAAATTTATTTTTGCCATGGTGTGCCTTTTAAAATGGCATGCCAATGCTGTTCCCTTTTGCTACTCATTTGCATACACCTAAGTGGGGGAAAGGTCATATTTAAATATGTGCTTGAACACTTCCTGTTTTCTGTAATGTAGTGTAAACTCCAGTTGGTCTGTATGACAGTAGAAGAAAAAAGAATAATAACAACAATAACCACATGAAACAATAACAATTTCATTGCTTTATATGTTTATAGAAAATAAACAAACAAACAATTTTTTTTTTATCAGTGCGGCCCAGATTGAGTGAGCAACAGAAAGGCATTTATTTCAGGGATTGGCCAGCTTTCTGACTGAGCAAAGTTCTTTCTCAGGGGGACATCCGAAAATTCATCCCAATCACCAGACTGACATGGGTCAAAGCAGTCTAAGAATATCTTGCTTGATCACTAACATTTTTTTCACTGCGCAGTTATTTAGATATTGCACGATGGGAGTATACAAATTAATATAAATAACAGCCTTTCTTTATAAAAATTGTTTAACACTTCATGAACCTGTTTAAATTAAACTTTAAACTTTCATATTGTCATACTTAGCAAACTGTATTGTTATATATGACCTCTGCTTCATGTCTGGCTGAAGATTGCATCTTAGCTGTGATATATTCTCAGTATACCACAGTCTTTAGTGAACTAACTACTCCATCCATCCATTCGCTTCCGCTTATCCTGTTCTGGGTCACTGGGGTCTGGAGCCTATCCCAACTCATACAGGGCAAGAGGCAGGGTACACCTTGTACAGGCAGGGGTGAAAGTAAGCTGGTACGGTCCTGTACTGCGTACCACTTCTGCGCCGATACTCAGTACCGGTGTTGTGTTGGAGCAGCTGTGTGATGTAAAGCCGTCATTCAGAAACAGTCAGGGCTGCACTTTGGGTCAAAACAGATCCGCTAGCAATGAGCAGTCTAAAACACGACTTAATCAACTTAATTAACTTTTTTCCTCTCTCTCATTTCAAATTTTCTCTGAACTGCTCATACTGCTGGTGTCATGTAGCTTCAGAATATCTGAATTGCGGCTCCTATTTTGATTGGCATCTCATTCGACCAATCATGTAACTGGCTGCACCAAAATCAACCGAAACACTATGTGACACCCCCTGGGTATTATCGGCTCTGGAAAACCCATTTCTTAATATGATTGGTCGCATGAGGTGTCAATCAAAATGCGGGGGTCTAGCTCTTCATATAAAAAGCAAATAATAACCAGAGGGCATAGTTTTTTCAGGCGATTTTGGTTCTGCCAGTTAACAGGTTAAAACGTTCACCCCTACGTTTAATGTCTGTGTGCTTGTTACAAAATATCCCAATTAAAAGCAAAGAGCGTTTAACTAATTGTGTTTCATGTTATTCTGCTCAATTTCAACAATACAGCACAGCTCAAAAACACTGCTTATGACCAGAGATTTCATGTACGCTACACGACAAGCTGCCAAGGGGATTGAGGTTTGAGAAAGTTTGGTGGTTATTTCTTTCCAGACGTTTTGTATTGATGGAAAGAGAAAATATGCATGGAGGTGGTCATCAGCTGTGTTAGTGTACAGTGTGTGCAAACATCTCACTTACTTAACAACTGAAAAAATATATTCCACATTGTCAAGTGATTCTAATTTCTCCCTTATCCAGGTAGTCAACAGTTTTATATATATATATATAGGGTACACAAAAAGACTTGACACACTGACACACTCTTAATACACTTGGGACTAAACATGAGCCTTCGAAAACATTACCCAAGGCCTCATGAACTTTAGAATATGA
>VUQJ01026367.1:0-24007 GCA_015108635.1 Andinoacara biseriatus
TCAGTCCTTCCTCATCCGGCTCCCTCCACTTCAGCTCCACTGTGGAACAATCCACCACTTCAGGCTTCAAAAACAACCCCCTGGCTTCTTTGTAGAGCCAGTCCTCTGGAGCAGGGTGCTTCTGCATGAAAACAATCATTACACACAAACAGAGTTAGAACAGGCACCTCGCTCGGCTGGCTGAGCTGCAGTACAGACTACAGCAAACTTTAACTTACGCTGGAGTCAATGTTTTCTAGAATCTCCTCAATGCTGCCGTGCTGTTTGATAAGGTCGATGGCTCTCTTTGGACCGATCCCCTTGATAGTGCCGCAGTAGTCACAGCCCAGCAGAATACACAGGTCTATGAACTGGGATGGACCATAGAAAGGGTTAACAGCAGGAACGACTGCGAGATTACTGTTGTGTTTAAAGCTCCACAGCACAAAGATCTGATTACAGGGAGAGTACCCACACATTTCCCTGAACAGACCCCACAGCACACTGACATGCACCAGGCATCGTTATGTTATCATGAGAGAAGAACAGGAAGTGGTTTCGATTTTACAAAATAAAACAAACTAAACACTTGTTTATACACTGCTCAAAAAAATTATATGAACACTTTTTAATCAGAATATAGCATCAAGTCAAACTTGTGGGATATTGATCTGGCCAGTTAAAGTAGCAGGGTTGGTTGTTAATCAGTTTTAGCTGGTTTGGTGTTAATGAAATTAGCAACAGGTGCACTAGAGTGGCAACAATGAGACAACCCCCAAAACATTAATGATTTTAGAGGTGAAGGCTGCTGACATTTCCTCATTTTTTATGATTGTTTTTTTCACTAGTTTTGCTTTTGGCTAGGATCAGTGTCACTGGTAGCATGAGGGGATACCTGGACCCTTCAGAGGTTGCACAGGTAGTCCAACTCCTCCAGGATGGCACATCAATACATGCTATTGCCAGAAGGTTTGCTGTGTCTCCCAGCACAGTCTGAAGAGCACTGAGGAGATTCCAGGAGACAGGCAGTTACTCTAGGAGAGCTGGACAGAGCTGTAGAAGGTCCTTAACTAATCAGCAGGACTACTAATGGTATGATGTGAATGTGTTGAATCTTTCCAGCCAAGTGATTCACCAAAAGCCTGACCACACCAGGCCCCATTTAACGGCTCATTTAGGAAAGCTGAAATCTGCTGACAATCATTCCTGCTGTTATGTTACATTTTAGCTGGTGGTTCTTTTAGCATAAGTATGCAATTGTTATAATCAATATCTCCACTTGATGTATTTTAAAAATCAGATTAAATAAATCTATGCTGATCGTGGTACAGTGATCCACCACCTATCACGGGGGGTGAAGATGAAGATGAAGAATTATGCAGTACTGATGATGATGAAGGTGGTGCAGCATCTTCGCCCCCGGCCGTTACTTCTATTTCTGCTTAAGGAATAGACGTAACTTATCTCTTCGTCAGAGTGATGAGCATAGTTAAGGGGTGTTATATAAATACCTTTATACTGCAAAATCCCGCAATATAGTGAAAACTCAGCGAAACAGAACTATATTTTTTTTTGTTAAAAATCTGTGATACAGTGAAACTGCAATAAGTGAACTGCGATATAGCGAGGGACAACTGTATATATATGTATCCATACATCCGCTGTGGTATATCAAAAAGTATTGTATATAGACAGTGGGTGGTGTGTGTGTGTGGTGCTTGGGTGGAGGTGCTATTGATTTTTATTGAAGAATAAAAGAAATTGACAGTGTTGGGGCTCAGGCGAACCCTTCTTTTTGCTATAACTTCCCCAGCCTTAGAAAACACTCTCTCTCAGAGTACTGAAGCAGCAGGGCTGCGCTGAAACTGAAGTCCTATTGTGGACCGGTGAGGATACAGGTGCTTCTGATTATTCCGCTATAACAGTGGATCAGACTCACCTCAGATCACCCAGAACACTTCCTCTTTTCCACGTCTTTTTCAGCAACTTGAATCACATAATGAGGCAGTATTGGGATTTCAGAAAATGGGGCCTCGTTTGGCTTTCGACAATATTCAGAAAAACGTTCAGGGCCTCGACACAGGCTTGATTTGGACACGCCCACTCTTTAGTACAAAACGTAACATCACTAAGCAGTACCGGTATCTGCTCCTTTGTGCAAGGAGAAACAGGATGAGCACTGCCAGAGCTACAACATAACCTCCAACAGACCACTGGTGCGAATGTCTCTGACCAAACAATCAGAAACAGACTTCATAAGGGTGGCCTGACTGCCAAATATCCTCTAGTGGACCCTGTGCTCACAGCCCGGCACTGAGTAGCATGACTGGCATTTGCCACAGAATACCAGAATTGTCAGGTCCACCACTGGTGCCTTGTGCTTTTCACAGATGAGAGCAGGTTCACCCTAAAAAAGTTGTGGAGAACGTTATGCTGCTAGTTACATCGTTCATCATGACCAGCTTGGTGGTGGGTCAGTGATGATCTGGGAAGGCATATCCATGGAAGGATTCACAAACCTCTACAGGCTCAGTGAAAGCACCCTTACTCCCATTAAGTATTGGTATTAAATTCTTGGACCCAATATCAGACCCTACGTTGGTGCAGGCCTCATGTAGTGAAAGTATGTAGGCTGTTCCTGGAGGATGAAGGAATTGATGGCACTGACTGGCCCTGACGCTTGCCTGATCTAAATCCAATATAATACACCTGAGGTATTGGATTCAGTCCATCTGATGGTTGCACCTCAGACTATCCAGGAGCTCAGAGATCCCCTGGTCCAGATCTGTGAGGACACCATCTGTTGTCTCATTAGGAGCATGTCACGATGTTGTCATGTGGGCCATAAAAACTACCAATTTGAGTTGCTGCAATTACATTTTGGCAAACTGGACTAGCCTGCTGCATATTTATTTCACTTTAATTTTCATTGTCTTTAAATTCAGTGATCCTTTCAGTCCTAACACATTACTCAGTCCATGTCAGTATAGATATCCTCCATGCCTTTCCCCCCAATTGAGATCTGATGAGTTTTCAAGTGTTTAAATTTCTTTGAGCAGTATTTAAACATTTGTTAAAGTCAGATACAAACTTTACCTGTTCATTGGTCAGGCCGATGTCCTGCAGGATGCGACTGAAGTGGAACTCTTGAATAGGAAGTTTCCTGAAACAACAGTAAACACCTCGTAGTAAATGACCATTTATGTTGCTACAACAGGGACACTCTCTTCCAGTGTCATCAAACCACCAAATGCTAAAACAAGATGGACACAATAAATGTGAAATTCAGTGACACAAACAGTTTGAATACAACAGGGGGACATTACTACTCTGACACAGTTTAATGCAGGGGTGAGAAATCAGTTTTCTCAATGGGTCATATGAGAAATTGCTGTGGAGGGCAACAGCAATAAGCTTATAAAGAGATAAAAAATTATACTGAGCTTATTTGTGCAGCCCCCCCAAAACAGTACCAGTTTCTCATGTGACCCCTGAGGAAAAATGACTTCCCACTCCTGGTTTAATTGCTCAGCTATTTGTTACATGTGCTTCACCTAAATCACTAGGAACTCATAAGACTCTCCTTTGATACTGGCATCATTATAGCACATAACAGTGCTGACTGAGCCTAGACGTGCTAACAACGCATGCTCACACTGTTCTCACACTGAAGAACTTTATCTGTTACTACACAATGTGAATGTGTCAAATATTGCCCATTTTCTTCCGCTTATCCTTTTCAGGGTCACGGGGGGTGGGGTGGAGACTATCCCAGTTGTCATGGGGCAAAAGGAAGACCACACCTTGTACAGGTCACCAGGACCTTCTTGCTATGAGGCAACAGTGCTAACCGCTGCGCCACCATGGTGCCCTGGTTCAAAATTCTAAATCAGAAATGTGAACATGAACTTATTCATTTTAATCTGTGTGGACTGAACCTTGTCATATACACATATATTCATATAGTAAACATGAGTTTGAAGTAGAATTAGGGTGACTACATCAGATCATTTTTATTCGGCTAACATCTCCATCACAGACTGTCAATGGAAATCAATGATGCCGGTGCATACTTTGCTTCACTGGCCGTGAGATGTCTGAGCAGGATGTCTGTCCCAAAGGTCAGTCCGTCCATGTCCTCTGTTGCTGTGGCAAACACTTTCCCTTCTTTAACCAGAGCAGCACAGCTGGCCTCAGCCTCACATGGAGCCTTTAATGCAAGAAAAAACATAAAGTTACATCTAACAGAATGATTCACCCAACCCGTCCAGACGCAAGTGACTGCTCTCAGATGTATTTAGATATTTAAACTGCCTCACAAACTGCACAGCAGAATCCTAATTGCATATTTCAGAGCTCTAGGTACACGGTTACGATCAATATTTGAAATTTCTGCACATTATGCTTTCTCTTTCTAGATAAGTGAACTTAATTAATTGTAACTTGGTATGGATAAGAAGATAAGAAGTCCATAAAAATGTAAGAACACTAAAATAAGTCTTGGGAAAGATTTCTCAAAACCGCTTAGGAAATGTGCAAATATCCTTGAAGCCAACACGAGACAGTGTGACAATGCAAATCTCACCTCAATGTAAGGCACTCCCATCAGGGTCAGGAGCTTCTTACACTCATCATTATGCTGCTTGGTGACTTTAACCAGACGCTTTGTGAATTTGTCAATATTCTCTTGTTCTCCTGATTTGGGGGACAAAAAATGCACTTAGATTCTCATGCCTGCAGTAAAACATGTTCACAGCATTTTAGCATAATGCTCATGATATAATCTGAGTTCGGGTTTGTTTTCAAAACCAGTGACCTGATTTAAAACTCAAAAACTCAAACTCAAAAAAAATAAAAATACTTCTTTACCAATTTCTTGGGCCTGGGCAAGCATCTTCTCAGCTTCAGCTCTCCTCTCCCCTCTCTTCTCAAGCTGGAAGATGAAAACATGAGTGGAGTAAAAGAGAGCTGTCAGTACGAAGCAGAGTATGTACGGTGCTTTGCTGACACAAAGGAAGAAACGATAATCCACTGCACTGAAAACAAATAGGATTTTAGCATGCAGATGGGGGAGCACCAGAGAAAATCCTTACTCACCTCTGCTGACTTGAGCTGCGGGGGCTTCCCATCAAACACGTACACAGGTTTAATTCCATGTTCCAACATGCGGATGGTGCGGTAGAACATTCCCATCAGGTGGCTTTAGGAAAAGATTAAAGGCAAGAATCATTCCTGTGTGTCCAGACCTGAGCTACAAATCACCATGGTTCAACTGAGAAACTACTTTACCTACAAATATGCCTTCGTGCCCTGAAGTATAAGTGTGTTTATTGTTG
This sequence comes from Andinoacara biseriatus, assembly GCA_015108635.1. NCBI lineage: Eukaryota > Metazoa > Chordata > Actinopteri > Cichliformes > Cichlidae > Andinoacara > Andinoacara biseriatus. The sequence goes on from VUQJ01026367.1 coordinate 5,316, forward strand.
TGGTAATACCTTGTTGTCTCTCCGTCTTCATTTTGCAGAACATTACCATCCTGTCGCACAGCAATCAGAAACTGATAGATGCACATCGAGGCATCAATCGCAATTTTCCTGCCTACAAAAGGTGAAAAAACATGCTTGTTCAACAATGGTATGGAGAGTTCATTCATCATGCATCCCACAAACCGTATGTTGCATCATAGTGATATTAAACTGATTCATCGCTGCTCTCTTTTGTGTGTACGTGCGTGTTTTACTGATGTATAAGGGATATAGCCTGGAACAGTTACCAAAGTAGTTCTTGATGTCTTGCTCTTTGATGGCTCCAGGGGCCTGGTCAGCAATCAGCTTGGCGAGTCCGTGTATTCCCATTATGTCGAAAAATCTGGAAAAACAGTGAAGCTCTGTGGTTAACATGCTGTGTCAGATCCACCCCGACTGCATTTCATATAGGCTGGGACTGCAGAGGCATGCGAAACAAAGACGACACCGTACAAGTTGTTTACAAATGAAAAGTCTTTAACGCGGGTTTCATATCGATTAAAAGACTGGCTCATTCATTGTTGTTGGTTATACATCAATAATGTGTGTGCCAGGTTTGCGAATTTACCATAAACAGTTCAAATCGGCAGGTTTATGCAATTTAAACAAACTGACGGACAGAAATGTGTCCTGCGCTGCTGACATAGGATATTCAGACATGCACTGTTTCATTCACTTTCAATCAAGATGCAGTTAGGAAGCAGCAGTCAATTAAAAATGCTGACTTTCAGATTAAACAGTGTTCACAACAGACTCACCGTTAGCAATAAATCCTCAGCTCATCCAACAGCTCCGGGTCCTAGGGCGCGCGGAACTGCGCCTGTTTCGCGGGAAATCAAATGGCAGGCATTCTCTATCAATCTATCGAGAACGGCACTTCCAAGGACCCAAAAAACTGCAGATCGACAGTGCAGGTTTGATTAAACAGGCCTGAGTTCTGATACGGAGGCCCTTCAAGGGCACTGATTGGTTCTTCACCGTTGAAGGAAATCCGGTCAAAAGGAGGAAAAAAGAGAAAAAAATAATTGTTAATAATTGTCGAGAACCGCAGACTCTCACTTTTTAATCTGTAAACTTCGGTGGCATTAAAGCTCGTAAGTACTCCACGTTCGTTTTAAATAGCTTGTGAGGGAGAATATCACCGGCTGGGATTAACCGGTAACATTGCAGGTGTATTTTTGTTTCTCCGCCCACTCCGGAAAACTCCACAGAGTCGTCGTTATTTTTATTTTCTAGGTGACGTGGAGTCGAAGCTCTTCTTCTTCTTCCTCCTCCTTCTCCTCCACTCTGCCCCATGTGTCAATAAAAGTACTCAGTGTACCCGGATATGAACGTAGTGATAATACGTTGACAGAGAATAACCGAGATGCCCGGCTGTGCGGCTGAATCTGCGCACTGAGCTCCGCTGTCGGCCGAGAGGAGAGCAGACTGCTGGGGCCTGGAGTCCGAGGAAGCCGGTGGTTTTGTTGGATCTGCAGCATCGGGACGGACGACAGAGGGAACGGTAGATCAGATTACGCTGGCTTTCGTTTCGTTTTGTGGTCATATGCAATGAGTAGGCGCTTATTTTGAGTTAAATAGTGTTGCTGTAACTGAGTTGTTTGTTTTATTTGAATCAAGGACCCCCCCTCTTTTTTTAATAATAACCATGCTTCCCTTCTCAGAATCAAGACACAGCCTGTACTGTTGTGCTTTAGCGACCTTGCGCTTACCGCTTAGTGCAGTAGTTATTATTATATATACTGTTAGTGTTGTGAGGCATGGCTGCATCTTTGATGCTCTTATTCATCCAGCTGCTTTAACTCTTTTGTGTTGAATCTGTCTGTAAATACGTCGCGGGCCTCTTATTCAGCCTTATGGATTTGTAAGAAAATTGTAAAATCAGTTAAAAACCTAAAAAGTTTAGGTTAGTTGTGATGCTACTCTTGCAGATTTGAGACATGTGATTGCGCTAATTTTAAACGCATTACAACTTTATCATTTTATAGACAAAATTTGCATTGGTGTGATATTAAACACTAATGCCACATCAGCAATAACTCCAAGTCAGCCTTTTTAATTCCCTTTTTGTATCTTGTATAAAATGTGAGGATTCTGGTTCTACAGGAAACATAGTTGTCTTCTCCAATGGGAGAAAACGTTTGTATGGTTTGTAAAGTATGCAAACCATGGGGGTAAACTCGTGTGTCACTGTAATATCAACATTTCACTTGCAAACTGAGACCTTAGTGCATGTTTGCATGCAAGTTAAGTATAGTGTGAGCGGAATAATGTCTAACAAAGCAACGTCATGTTCTGAAATTCTGAGCCTGCCGCTGGATAAAAATTGGCTCTCTGTGCAATGTTACTTATCCTCTGCTCTCATAAACTCCAAACAGACAGATAGAAACTGATGGAGCTTATTTGATTCAAAAGCCTCCTGTGGACTGATGAAACTGATGAAATAGATTGCAATTCACAGTGGTTACACAATACCTCTGTTTGATTCTGCTTCATCATTTTCTGCTGTGTTTGTCGAAACAATACAGGAGTGACGTTGCATAAAGGTGTGCAGCCCTACTTCTCTGTGTTAAAATAATTACATATGTTACAATTGCACAAACGTGAGAGATGGGCTCGCTTAAATCGAACCTGAACTGATGAGATGTTGTGTTTCCAACAGGGGCGATGCATCGTGGAGCAGGACGCATGTCAGGTGGCTGTCAGAGGACGATGGCGCTGCACTCTGTCTTGATCCTGTTTTTGTTCTCAGGATGGGTGGCGGGCTACAACCAGGGAGAAAATGTAACTCTTTATGTCAACAAAGTGGGCCCTTATCATAACCCCCAGGAGACGTATCACTATTACACCTTACCTGTTTGCAGACCGGAGAAGGTCAGTGTTTGTTCTGTGTCACTGCGTGGTGTTGGTGTGTGGTAAAAAACAGAGGAACTGGAGGCTACATGTAGAGGAGAATGTAATGATAGCATCCAACTCTCAAGACCTATGTCTCCACTTCCTTTAAAACAGTTTTTATCTCAGGGTTCAAAGACATGACTTTACTGTGTTATATCCTCTATCTGCTTGTTTCCATGTGAGGGTAATGTAATATTGAGGGAAATTTTATCTGAGAATTTATTTTGGGACTCCACTGATGAGGAGATCCGTGAGACTGCAAAATCAACAAATATGTTTTATTTCAAGTTGAATAAAGAAGGATCTCTTTTACAGGAAGATTGTGGGGTTTTTTTGTTTTGTTTTTTTTGAAAAATTACGATTAAATTTAATTGACATCCTGAAACATGAGGGATTAATGAAGACTATTTTAATTTTGTGTAACTTTGTGTTACACAAAAATTTGTAATTTTGTGTAAATTTGCCGTTGAGAAATCACACATGCCACCATAAAAGTTAATTTCATGGCTCACGGGTCTAAGAGAAAAGTCATTATTGGAAGTGTGACTGTGTTGGTGGCAGTGCAGCCCACATATTCAAAGCCAGCAGTAATTTTAGATCCGCCTTCAACACTAAATGTTGAGGGGTGAATGTAGCTAGCTGCATTTTGGTTTTCAATTAGCTTTGAAATAATTTGTTCTCAGAATTATTACCAACCAATGCTTTCTTACATCCTGTATATTAAAATCTGAATACTTCTTTCATCAGGTGCACCACAAGTCTCTGAGTCTGGGGGAAGTGCTGGACGGTGACAGAATGGCAGAGTCTCTATATCACATCCGCTTCAAGGAGAACGTGGACAAAAAACCTCTCTGCCAACTCACTCTTTCAGAGAAACAGGTATTAACAGGAGTGCATTTGTAATAGTTCTCACATTTATTTATCATCACAAATGATTTACAGGCCTGCGATTTGGTGGTAGCAGCCTCTGTGTGGGTGATGCAGCGGGTGATGCAAGTGTCAACCACACAGTACTGTATCTACTCAACCAACTATGATCCAAAAAGTCAAATACATGAGTACAGCTAAATGAGTATGCATTCATCAGCCACTTTGTTAGGTACAACTGTTCAACTACACATTAAAGTAAATGTGTAATCAGCCAATCAAATGGCAGAAACGTAGTGCATTTAGACATGTAGACATAGTAAGTGTGACCTGCTGAAGTTCAAATACTACAAGTGAAAATACCTTGTTGATGTCGGAGGTCAGAGGAGAATGACCAGACTGCTTTGAAGGCAACAGCAACTCAAATAACCACACACAACGCATAGAACCTTGAAGCAGATGGGCTACAGCAGCAGAAGACCACAGCGTGTGTCCCTTCTGTCAGCTAAGAACAGGAAACTGAGGCTAGAGATTAGAGAACATTGGAAAAACGCTGCCTGGTTTGATGAGCCTCCATTTCTGCGGTGATCAGAACTGACATCCCTTTATGACCACAGTGTACCCGTCTTCTGATGACTGCTGCCAGTAGGATAACACACCATGTCACAGCTCCAGCGCAAATAATCTCAAACTGGTTTCTTGAACATTACAGTGAGTTCACTGTACTCAAATGGCCTCCACAGTCACCAGATCTCGATCCAGTAGAGCACCTGTGGGATGTGGAGGAATCATGGATGTGCAGCAACTGTGTGATGCTGTCATGTCAATATGGACCAAAACCTCTGAAGGTTTCCAGCACCATGAAGAATTAAGGCTGTTTTGAAGGCATAAGGAGGTCCAATCCAGTACTACTAAGGTGTAACTGTTAAAGTGGCCAGTGAGTGTGTAAATAATTTCCTTTATAGATATGCTGGTCTGTAGCAGTGTTATTTTATTTATTTTTTTGTCACTATAAGATAATAAAGCTTAAATAGTTTTTCTTTCTTTTTCCCAGCATATGGAAGTCTTCCATGCTTTGTTACTTTGGATACATGTATCTGTATCAGGATCTGACCCTTCCAGGTGTTTGCTGTTACACCTGTACTTTGTTGGGGGGTCTGTAAAAACGTAAAACGTCTGTTGTGCAAGTTTAGCCCATTCTGTGAGGCCACAATCAACAAGTGCTTAAAGCAGATCATTCGTATACTGTTGGTGTGTTTACTTATCTTTATTTCTTTCTGTGTGGTAGGTGGACGAGCTTCGCGAGGCCATTGAGGAGCTGTACTACTTTGAATTTGTCTTGGATGATATTCCAATCTGGGGATTTGTGGGATACATAGAGGAGAGTGGTTTCTTGCCTCACAGCCACAAGGTAGAAATTATGTAAATGTTTTATTGGTGTGCTAAGCTCCTGTTTAGTTAAACCATATTCAGCATCATTCCTCTTATTACTAACCTCCTCCTTTCTCTGTTTTGTTCTGTCAGGTGGGTTTGTGGACTCACCTGGATTTCAATATCGAGTACAACGGTAACTCCGTGATCTTCGCCAATGTCTCGGTAAAGGACGTCAAGCCTGTTCCCTTAGAGGAAGGGGCAGGTGCAGCAGTAGGGGGTGTTGGGGTGGGTGGAGGCAGCCTGACGGTGACCCATACCTACAGCGTGCACTGGTTTGAATCTACTCTGATTTATTCCCGGAGAGCCGAGCGTCTCAGAGACTACTCGTTCTTCCCCAAAACACTGGAGATCCACTGGCTGTCCATCATTAACTCACTGGTGCTGGTCGTGCTGCTTCTTGGCTTCGTCATCATCATCCTCATGAGAGTCCTTAAGAATGACTTTGCTAGGTGAGCAAACAAAGCAAAGATGGTGGATGGTGCAAAACAGTTTTGCCCAGAACCTAAGAATCCATACACAACTTGGGAATTCATGCACAAATTAAAGCAAAGTCTCACAAATATGTCTAACAGGTAAACAGAAGGACTGATTGTGACCATGTGTCACATTTGGTTTCATACCAGTGGGGGGAAAAAAGCCCTGTAATTAATTAATAATTAATTACAATAATAATTCAACAAGGTGCTGGAAACTTTTCTCAGAGATTTTCTTAGCTGACAGGAGTGGCTTCTGCTGAAGCCCATCTGCTTCAAGGAAGAGACGCTCTTCTGCATACCTTGGTTGTAACAAGTTATTTGAGTTACTGTTGTTACAGTTTGGCCATTCTTCTCTGACCTCTGGCATCAACAGGGTGTGAGCAGCTCACTGGATATTTTCTCGCTGTATATGCAGAACACTTTTAGTTCTATTGGTTTTTCTTTCTTCATGCTCTCTGTTTACTTCTCTGTTGGAATGGAAGCCGTACGTAGTGCTTAATATCATTTTTATTTGACTCAAATTTGCAAAACCGCAGGTGATTCCTGGACCTGTACATGCCTGCAGGAGCATGTACATATAAAAGAGACTTTTCTTGCCATATTTTTTGGTTATTTCAGTCAAAAACTACTTTGCTCTTGCCTGCAGGTACAATGTGGAAGAGGAGGGTGGCTGCGATGATCTGGACCAAGGAGACAACGGTTGGAAAATCATCCACACTGATGTATTTAGGTTTCCTCCTTTCAAAAGCTTGCTCTGTGCTGTGCTGGGAGTCGGGGCTCAGTTCCTTACCCTTGCCACAGGTGAGTATTCACTCTCAAATTCACAAACACAATGAAACACAGGCCTGTTAAATCCCAGCAAGGGATCTGGTTGTTGTTCCCTTTGAAGATTGAGCACTGCAGTTTTCAGAGCTTTTCGATCCCATAACAGTCTTTGTACCAGTCAGCAATAAGAAAAACCTGAGGTTTGTGTCTACATACAGGACATGTGACGAGTCTCATCACCTTAATATGTCCTTTTTGCTTTAGCGATAATTTTCATGGCGTTGCTGGGAATGTTCAATGTGCACCGCCATGGTGCTATCAACTCGGCAGCCATCGTCCTGTATGCTCTGACCAGCTGCGTGTCGGGCTACGTCTCGTGCAGTTTCTACACACAGATCAACGGCCAGCGCTGGGTGTGGAACATCATCCTCACATCATCTCTCTTCTCCGGTAAGTGCAGACGGAAGAGACCCACGGAAGAGACCCACAGTTTAAAAGTACATTTAGATTCTCGTCAAAGGCTGTGCATGTGGACTTGTTTACAAAGGAGCTGGCAGGATAGAAGATAAAAGGGTTAATTTCTGATTTACTTGTGTCAGATATTTGCATTCTCACATGCATCTCCACTGAGTAATTGCTAGAATGGTTTGGGGCTGCAGTGCATGTGTGTGTTTATTTCCCAGCTGGGCCATGTGCTACATGTCATTCACCTTACTCTTTGTCCCAGTTTCTTACCTTTTTCAGTAGTATACTGTCAAATAAAGGCTTAAAACGCTCAAAGAATCATCAACAGGAATTCTGGCTGTAATTTCTTCAGTGCTTGACAGCACCGTTATTGATCATGACAGCTTTTGCTTTCACATTTAAATGATAAACTGAAAGTGTTGTAGCAGGCATAAATAACTCACTGCTTATTATAGTTTGTTATACAGCGTTAGTTTGGGTAGAGCGCCTCTAGTGCATTATTGTAGTATTAAATAGTTGATGTACAATATCAATACACACCCACTCAGTTAATGATTTATTCATTAATCCACTTTGTATCCACTTTGCAGCACTTGAAGAAAAGAAAAACACCTTAGGGCAACCTTACATGGATTATTAGGCACAGTGCTGGTCTGTTGTTATTATTTAATTATTTTTAACGAGATTATTCATTCCTGCAGCTCCTCTGTTCCTCACATGGAGTGTAGTGAACTCCATCCACTGGTGGAGCGGCTCCACTCAGGCTCTGCCGGCCACCACCGTGCTGCTGCTGCTAGGCGCTTGGTTGCTGGTGGGCTTCCCACTCACGATCATCGGTGGCATTGTGGGAAAGAATCGAGCTGGCAGCTTCCAGGCACCGTGCCGCACCCGTAACATCCCCCGACAAATCCCGACTCAACCGTGGTACAAACATACTATTGTACACATGGCCATCGGCGGCTTCCTGCCCTTCAGGTGAGCTGATCTCAGGGGTTCAGTCGGGAAGATTTAATAACATAATGGGTTTCCTTTGGAGACTGTGTAGTCATAGGTGAGGGATTAGAAAAAGTGACAATAAAAGAGTTTATTTTGGGGTTTTACTCCAAGTAATAAACATGTTATTAATTAAAGGCAAACTCAGCGTCCGCTCATTGCGGCGGTCAAGACGTTTTCTTTTATTCTGTCACCTGTCTGTACATGCAGGTGTGTTTATAGATCACTGCTCACTATTCAGTAATGTTTTCCATAACTAAAGTTTAGGCACAAACTAAAATGTCAGGGAACTATTATACTTCTTTTTTTTGTTTTGTTTCCATCTACAAAAACTTGGATTGAAGCTGAATTTAGACTTCTCAACTCCAGGGAAATAAGATACTGAAATTACAGCTCTAAATCCTGTTTTCCATCCATTTTTTCCCTCAGTGCCATCTCAGTGGAGCTGTACTACATCTTTGCTACTGTTTGGGGCAGAGAACACTACACGCTCTACGGCATCCTGCTGTGCGTCTTTGCCATCCTCCTGTCAGTGGGCGCCTGCATCTCTGTGGCACTGACCTACTTCCTGCTGTCTGGCGAGGACTACCGATGGTGGTGGAGGAGCGTGCTGAGCACCGGATCCACTGGCATCTTCATCTTTGTCTACTCTGTTTTCTACTATAGGAACCGGTCCTCTATGAGCGGCCTGGTGCAAAGCACAGAGTTCTTTGGGTACTCCCTGCTCACAGCAATGGTCTTCACCCTGATGCTGGGCAGTGTGTCCTTCTGGGCCTCACTGGCATTTATTCGCTACATCTACCGTAGCCTCAAGATGGACTAGACATTACATTTGAAGCACGCAACTCTAAACAGACATTTCCACATAGCACACAAGGACAATCTTCATTCTCCTCTCTTGCTTTTTCACTCATACATACCTGTTGCATTAAAGGGAGGAGAAACCGGGGCCTTTACCTTGATTTGAAAGGGGTTAATAGTTGAACTTGAATAGCTCTTACTGGCTTGGTGAATGGACGGATGAGTTTGGGGATCACATAGATTTATGATTAAAGGGGAAATTTTAAAACAAAGGGATGATTGCTTCCCATCAGGGACGAATGGTTAAATGTTTGATTTGCTACATGGATGAATGGGTTTTGTTCAGACTGTGCAGCATCTGATGCCTGCTTCATGGACTTATCACAGCTGTGCTGGAGCTATGTGTTCTAGATCTCCCACATTACACTGATTACATACTAAGACCAACTTGTATTGTAGTTTTGGCTGATTGTGCAGCAGTGCAAGAGTTATTACTTGCACTTATATTCCTCCAAACATAAGAAAGCAACAAGCTTTTCAGATATGAACACATTGTTTTGCACCAGCCCTTTTGAGCCCCACATGGCCCTGCAGCGGATAAGAAGAACGATGCCTTGTAAACTGAAGGTGGTGATGAAGGGAGCAATATTGTATTCTATGGTCTCCATTGACTGTGACTTTGGTTCTGATGTAAATATAGGCTTTTCAGTAAAATGTTTTTAATACAACAGTGCCGGCAAAGTGGTCTGGGTTTTTCCTCTACTGATGTTTTTTGTCAAGACTGTTGAGTAGAGCTTCCTTCACACTGAAATATATATATATCTATAGATAGATATAGATAGATAGATAGATATATAGATAGATAGCAACATGCACTCGTTTTGGGGGGATCATTGTCAATCAGATGCTTTCCAGATGGTATTGCATACAAGATCAAAATCTGATGGTACTTTTCTTCATCATTCCATCAATTTTGACAGGAACACCACTGGCTGATATGCAGCCCTAAACCATGACACAGCCTCTCATGACCTCCTCCACATACAGATGAGTTGAATGAAAAAAAATTTGGGTTCATTGCCCCATCAGATCTGTTGCCAGCAATTTTCAGTCCAGTTCTTGTGTAATGTGGCGTTCTCCCTGCTTCATTGAAGAGTAGATCAGCTGAAGGGCCAGATGCATCTCTCAGGTCCTGTCAGGTCTTTGAGGGATTTCTTAAGGGCATGACTTTCAGATGGCACTCGTATGCTGTAGATGTTTTAAACCCGACACTTAAGGACACTGCACACACCCCGCTGAGAGACACAATGTTTTCAGCAAACGGATCTTTGTGGATCACCCTGTTCGTGCAAAAATGTTATTTTATGCCTGTTTTATCTTTGGCATCTTTCATAGATGTAGCTAAAGAAATGGGAACAAATGATGTGTTTTTGTGACAGGCTGCAAATAACAAAGTGCCTAAATATATAATTTAAAATTGTCTTAGTTGCCCGTTATGTGTAGACACAACACCCTTCACTTAGGTGCCTCTAATCAAAAATCAGTGTTAGTGGCAAAGAAAATATTCTCTGATAATCAGGTACAAGGACTGGACTGAAAATGAGTGAGAAAGCAGCCAAGGTCAAAAGAACAAATTTTCAAATCCTTCAGGAAGCCTGGAGAACTCTGGCTGAAGAGTATTTTTAAAAAATTAGAAGAAAGTCTGGCTACTATGTAGCACTGAAAATACACACAGGGGCAGTGCTTCATATGACCAAAGTGAACGTTTATAGAAGAAAAAAAAAAAGTTGATCTGTATCAGTGGCCTTAAACCCACACATCCCACTCCCCTTCCATTTAAAATACACATTTTAAACACAGAGTTTTAACAAGTGCAAATAAGGCATGTGGGCACCAAACTTTTCAAAAACCGCCTTTGGCAAATTAAACAACACGAATAGAAGCACATTAAATTGACTGAGATAAAATTCAGAGAGCCTGATATGTTGCCAGATCAATGATCAGTTACTAGCTCACATCATAGCTGTGATTAAAGGAACATCAGCTGTTGGTGAGGCTCTCCATCTTGGCTTGGAAAGCATTCGCTGTGAATCCTGGGGTGGTTGACATTGATAGGAAGGCTGAAAACACTGGGGTTGGAATAAAAATGGCTGCTTTTTTGTGGCACCTACCAGCCGACCATGGGGTGAGATGGGCAGAGTCGACTGCGATGGGCTTGGAGTCCAGGAGAGGGAGCCAGCAGGTAGAGCAGCATCGCCCAGAGATTGAGGGCTGGCTCTGAAGAGTGTTGCTCCAAAACATACCACCAGGTGTCGCCATTCTGTAAAAGTAAGTAAAACCAAGAGTTGGCTCCCTTTTCCAGTTTGGGAAGGAAAATTTGAGTTTTTAACATAAGGCTGGCAGATATAAATATTGAAACATCGCTTTACAGCACACTGAGTCAAAGGTATTTAGCTAACTCTGTTTGAAAAAATAAATAAAAATGCATACATACCTGGTGAGTCAGTGTGCCTCAGTGAATCACTCCCAACATGTGTGGCCTGGTTTCCACGGGTTCGTGGGCAGTCTGGTATGGACTGGCCAGGTGCACTCCTGCATGCTTCTGATGTACACATTGCCTGAGTTGTGGTAGTAAAATAATATTTGTAAGCCATACGTAACTTCCAGTTTGTCAGCTTTGCAGCAGATTTGATGCTCCATGGATTGAAACAGGAAAGCTGGCTTTAGGATCTCTGCTGAAACTGCTTCAAACTGAGCGGGACTGAAGAGCAATCCTCACTTGGCCTCTAATTTGGTTTTTATTCATTTTATTTATCCTTTATTAACCAGTCTGAGTGAGATTAAAAATCTCTCTTTCAAGAGAGACCTGGCAGCAAAAGTTACAACAAATACAACACAAAGTAATCTACCAAGTGACAACAATCTAACACATGCATGCAAATCAAATGCAATAAAAGGTTATATCAAGAGTGATCTTAAAAGATCCCTCCCAGATCTACCAGCCGCTAAAACGCGATTCTATGAGCCCATTAAAGGCCTTGTTAAATTATTTAGAGGATATAAAGATATGGATGGCTTCAAATTTTCTTAGCCTGTGAAGGATTGAAGCTAAATCGATAAGCTAATAATTTGAATAGTTTTTAAACTATGTGACATTTGCCCTACATTTTCTGTCTGTTCCAAAGTGAAATGGTGTACAGATCACCAAGGTTGGTGCCTGTTGGATTGTCTTGTTTTTAATTGTCTGCCACCACAGAGAGAACGCCGAGGTCATCTTGAAGCCTGGTTTCTGCCTTCTACATATTATTTTGTCTAAGTAACCTGAATAATGCCATGTATTCACTTAAGGCTTTCTGTTCTACTCTTGACGTAACCCACCCTGATAAGCTTTCACTATATGAGATCCACACTGAGAGAAGACAGTGGGGACACTACATCCATGCTCAACAGCTCATGCTGGCCACGTATGCAGTCTCTCACCCTGGTTTAGACTTGTAAAATCTGCTCTAAAATGATTTAACTGTAACTGTTGAATAATGCCAAATTAAATGAACAAAAACGACTGCTCATCTCCTGTGTGTTTGTTTTCATTCTGTGTTGATCAAAGAACATGCAAAAAATCTAAAACAAGGAAAAAACCTTTACCTGAATGACCCAAAGATAGAGATAGTTATATTTGGTATCCCTGACCTCCATGATCTTGGCCCTCTAAATCCTTTCAATAAACCCTGTGCAAAAAATCTAGGAGTGATTTTTGACAGTAAATTGACCTTTGAGAAGCATATCAATGCTGTCGTCAAATTGAGTTTCTTTCATCTCCGACTTCTCGCAAAAGTGAAACCTTGTCTCACCTTTGTGCACTTTGAAAGAGTGATCCACGTCTTCATCTCATCCCGCCTTGATTATTGCAACAGTCTCTATTCAGGTGTTAGTCAATTGCTCCTTCATCGATTACAATTGGTCTAAAACGCAGCAGCACGTGTATTGACTGGCACCCGCAAACGGGACCATATATCTCCCATTTTGGCTTCCCTACACTGGCTCCCAGTGAGTTTTAGAATCAATTTTAAAATCTTATTACTTGTTTTTAAAGCATTGCATAGCATTAAACTTTTTTTTCCAGGTTTGAAGTAAAAATAAAGCATTGAGAAAGCAGGCATATAAATGAGCTTCACTAACTCTCTCCATCTAACACTAATAGAATTTATCATATTAATCACTGATGTCTCAAGAGAAGACAAAGTATAATCTCACAGACACTGACCTGGTTGTAGTTTACAGTGGAGGGGAACAGTTTCTTTCGACCAGTGTGGCTGCAAGGCCTCATTTACATTATGGACTTTTTCATTTGTAAACTGACATTCGGACCTCTTATAAGATTTATTTTTTTTTAATGAAACAGATAGGAATAAAGAAGATGTTCACATTTTCTCAAAAATAGTTGAAGGGATGAAGGTAGCACTGTTCTTAGAGATTTGGAGACATGTAGAAACTTCAGTTTTGCAGGTAGGGGCTGATTTTTTATTTACATCTTCTCATACCCAAATGTTTTCCCCTCCAGCATGTAGCGCTGTTTATCCATCTGTAATATTTTAGGGCGAGTTGCCCACTTTTGTATTTCTCTGTGCATTAAAGTAGAATGAGATGGGACTTGTGATGTGTTCCTCAAACTGACAAAAGTGTTCCTCTGTAGCCATACATTAAACCTTTTTTTTTAAACTACATCTGCCAACTGTATCAGTTTGCAGCACGAAGCCTGTGACAAGAGACCGGAGCTGTAATGGTGGGTGTAGATGTGGCACCACTCGATTTCTATGAAATCATGACTTCTCACAAATTCATGGACTTCCAATCCTACCAAATATTGACTCAATAAAAAACACATGTAGGCAGGATTTCATTCTACTAAAGTCATTTAAAATTAAAAGACACTATATTTTATTAAATGCAATCAATTCCCCAGATAACGACTGAAATAGAAAAATCAATTCTATTCAATAATTGGAGCTACTTACCTGAGCGACATGTGGGGGGATGTTGCCTAACAGTCCATGAAGTGGACGGTCCTTTTTGAGGTGCTGATTCTCTGAGAACCAGTTGGCATCTTTGTGTCTCCCCCTCCATGTTGCTCTTCTGTTCTGAAAGTCTTCACTTATAAAAAGGAAAAGCAGAAATCATTGTATTAATGAGAATAACTGAGCCAAAAGTGAACATGAATTAAATTTAATATACTTGATTTGAAGCAACCTTCAAAGAATAAAAACACTGACATGTTTGCAGGTCAGCCCTGTCATCTCTGCCAGCTCTTCCATTTCACATGGTTTGTGATGAGTCTGCAGACTTAATTGATGGAGAAGAGTATTTAACTGCTTCTCAGAGTAAACTACCCAGGCATTTCTACAAGATTTCTATGCGGTTTCCTCTGGAGCATTGTTGAAGAGTGGAACCGTTGTTGCCATCCTCGTTCTTTTGGACATCAAGAACCTGTTCGTCCTCTCATTATTAAGAGCATTCTCAGCCCACGTAATGATGTCTGCCAGGGGGAGACTCCCTTCAGGACTGCTGCCAGAACTCCACGAGTCTGTGAGGGTAAAAAGAGCGAGGCCAAGTGAGCACAAGTCTACACGGTCCACATGGGTCTGCAGTGTTACTGATTTGTTGCACATGAAGCATCAAGAAATGAACCTATTTTTTTAACAAACTGAATGGAAAACTTCATGAACCTTCATATGGCCATCACTAATTACACCAAGTACCTACTGACACTAACAGACTTGTGTGGCAGTCACTGGGCCAGCCTTGTTTTATTGCTGCCTGTGTCTGCATCTCTAGAGGGTGGAGTTGACCCAATTTCAGATGAAGCACACCTGAGCAGGTAAAACTCAGGTGTGCTATAAAGCAGCCCTTCCAGATCCTCTTGTCTCTCCTCTTTTCTTCATGGAGGCTGCTTGGCTGATGAAACATTTGGGTCTTGGTTTTTGGTAGCATCTCACTCATACACCCTCTACACATTCAAACAGGGCATGAATGTTGATATGCTGACAATAATTTGTGCTATGTTTGTTTCTGCTGTGCAGAATAATTTTGTTAGTTGTGACTTTGGCTTGTCTTTGAAGAAAGTTTGAGTGAATTAGTCTCAGGTTTGGTCATTTGTGATGAGCTGATATTTTGTGTAATTTATCTAAGAATTGGTCTTGTGAAGCCACATCATCTGACTACACCACTTGTCTGGTTATCCTGAGCAGTTCTTTTCTATTAAATGTTGTCAGCTGTAAACTTGGAGACAGTTTGGGACACTTGGAGCTGCATTGATTATTGGATGTATAGAAGTTCAAATTGGTGCTTTCCCTGGTAGGCTGAAGGAACGGTTCTCCTTTGGGATTCGTTCATAAAAGGTGTTAGTGTTGCAGTGAAAGCGGTCAGAGCAGTTGTCTCGGGGGCACGTCCCTGGAGTCGAGGGGGTCGCTGTTTGTGCAGTTGCCTTTCTCTCTCTGGTGGTTTTGAGTGCATAAATACCCACTGTGAGTAACTGCATGAAGACTAGGCTCAAGCTTAGTAAGTTTTTGGGTAGGTAGTTAGTGGGAAAGTACTAATTGGTGTTGCACATCAAGGATCAGTGCCTCATGGTGATGGTGACAGTTGATGGCTTTGGTCAGTGTCCATCAGAGGAACATTATACAATCAACATTATTGAACATTATATTGGAGATGAATGCTTTAAAGATGACACCAACTGCTAAAAGCATGTTAGTAAATAAAGTGTCACCAATTAAAATGCAGAGACTACTTCAGTGTTGGTCTCCTCCACTGTTTGTCCTATTGAGCAGCAAAAAAGAGCTGTTGGTGTTATGAATGGAAAGAGACAAACTGGCAATAGTAAATCAATGTCTGAGGCAATTGTTGGATAAGGAAAAGCTGGCATTGCAGTAGTATCAATTAGATCTAATTGTGTCAGCTATGCTATGAGGTGGTTAGGATATAGTGTTTGGATGAGTCTGATGGCAAGGACAGATGCCTGTTCATTTTTAGCCTTTTGTGCATGTGTGGTGCCAGAAGCTGTATGTGTGGTCATGTTGCAGTCTTTTCTGACTGGGAAGGGCCACAACACTCAGCACTGAGTGCAATGATGGTCAAATATTCTATAGTTAAAGCTGCAATTCTGATGCTGGAAACTTAAGCCAACACTTCAGATCATATAGATGGTCTAAGCAGTCACATGTTGAGCTTGACTTAACCAAACACTTCAACAGCTCTGCAGTAGGGGTGACAAACTTTCAGGACCTGTGATCTGATTGGATTGGAGCAAGTGAGATATTACGTTCTACTTGAGGTTGCCACTTATATTGCTGAAGCTGCTAAATGGACAGATGAATATCTTTGGCACATATAGGGCAGTTTGGTAGGAAGAGTGTTTCAGTTGGTGTTCCTACTAAAGCTTTTGGTCAGCCTACGTTGTCTGCAAAGGTCAATCATGGTGTGACGCTGAATAGTTTTGGTCAAGCTTGTAATTACTGCCATTAAAAGAAATACTGGAAAACAGAATGTCCTTTATTAAAAAGGAAATTGACTGACCTGCTAAACCTGCTGCAGTTCTGGAGGAACAATTCAATGGACACTGCACACCATGTTGTGATGTGATGGTGTCAGCTAAAAGCTGTTTGGGAGTAACCTTGTTGGTGCAAAAATGCTATTCAACTAAAATGGGAACAATATTCTTGCAACAGGCTATTGGTAACAAAAGTGCCTACAGAATTCAAAATTGGCTCTTAAGTTGTCAGTTATGTGTAGCTATAGCTCCCTTCACTTGGGTGCCTCTTATTCTTGAATGGTTCATAAAATCAGTGTTGGTGGATTAAAGAGACTATTACTGATAATTGGGTATAAGATTTACACTGAAAATGAGTGACAAATTGGCCAAGAATCTTGCAAAACCTTCAGAAAGCCTGGAGAACTATTGCTAAAGTGCACTTTAAAAAATTTAGTCTGACTCACTGGAAGCAAAATGCTGTATCTGTATTTTGGTATGCGCACTTTGGCAGATATCATAAATCTGTTTAGTAAATTGGAACTAGATGGCACTTGCCCTGTGTTCCTCAAAAACAAGGTCTCACTTCTAAATGCATCAGCACTCAGTTACTGATCTACTGTTCTCATGAAGCAGATTATTGTAAGAATATTCTTTCCACTGAACTATATCTGTTAACATTTCAGTGTGCTGGAGGAAATATGGGACAACTTGTAACAAGGAGCATGACTTTAAGATGGGCTTCATCCACTTGGTTGGCAGGTGTAGACTCTGCACGAGATCTGAATACTCATGGATTGTTCAATGCTATCAAACATTGTAGACTAGAATGTGGCACTCAGAAGCAGTTCATTTTTACCAGAGTAACACTTGGATACCTTAATTATAAGCCACTAGCATGTGAAACTATATGGATAGGGGGAAAAAAAACCTTAAATTTGCTGTCAGATAAAACTCTCGGCTTGATATGCTGTCAGTTCAATCATCAGTTACTAGCTAGCATCAATGACAGGATCATTAGCTGTTGGTAAGGCTCTTTGTTTCTAAAGCTTGCATTGTGAATCCCAGGGTTATTTACAGTGATGGCAGGTTTGAGAACCCTGTCGATTCAAAATGGCTGCTGGTTGGTGGCACAGACCAACTGACCATCTGGGGCAAGATGGGCTTAGAGTCCAGGGGGGTAGCCAGCAGGTAAAGCAACATTACCCAGAGGAGCTAGATGAAGGGCTTGGAGGAGCTGTGCTCAAGTTTGTCTCAATCATGGGCTGGTTGTAACACTTGGCATGTTAACAGATCCCTTCTGTTTTATAATGGGAGCTACTTGCATGAACATCATGTGGGGGGGGATGTTGCCTAATAGTCCATGAAATGGACAAACCTTTGAGGTGCTGTTGCTCTGAGCACCAGTTGACATCTTTTTCTTATAAGTTTAGTTCTCCTGTTCTGAAAGTCTTCAGCTATAAAAATGGAATAGTGAAAACTACTATTTTAGGTGGTTTGGGTCTGCAGCCTGCAGTGATAAAGAATATTTAATTGCTTCAAGAGTACCACCTGGCCCTTTTGGGGTTCTCTGCAGTCTTGTCTGGAGCAGTGCTGGGAGCATGCAGAGTGGAACCACTGTTGCATTCTTTTGGACATCAAGAACCTCTTCCTCTGTGACAGAGCTGGAAATGGCTTTAGTACTGTCAGAGTTGCTCTTGATCATTATCTTAAGAGCATTCTCAGCCCATGTAATGTTTGTAAGGGGGAGACTCCCTTCAGGGCTGCTGCTAGAACTGTGAGTCTGAGGGGAGCAAGGCAAAGTAAGCACAAATCTATATGGTCCACATGGGTCAGCATGGTTACTGATGTGTTGGCATAAGTGACTTTGGAACAGGAAATGCTACACAAAAGGCTACCTTGATGGGCTTCATGCACAGCAGTTTCCTGCTCTCACAAACTCTCCATTTTAGTTTGACTGAATTCTTAATTTGTCACCAGATGGCACAAATGGTGAGTGGGCAAGTGAAAAGGTACTGTCAATATTTACTCATTGGGCATGCTGAGTACATATCTGGTGAGAAGCAGTCCTCTGTGGGGAAAGTTGAGTCATCCAGTCTATCTATGCAGCAGGTTTGGTGGCTGTAGGTCAACACAAGAAAAGCTTAAATCCAAGTAGGATGGTGCTATGTGTCCTAAGACACAGAAGTGCTCCTGAGAGGGCTTTTAAGGAGGTTTGGTGGTGGTCAGGAACGTGCGGGGGCTTGAGCCATTTTGAGTTGCTTTACAAAGCAGTCATGCCCATGCCATTAAGGCCAAGAGCAGCCAACCATCTGAGGCAAGACGGGCATAGCTGACTGATGTGGCTGGAGGCCAAGAGGGGGAGCCAGCAGGTAAAGTAGTATGAAGAGAGTTTGTATCCGTCCCAGGCTGGTTGTAGTGTTGTGGAGGCT
>VUQJ01026369.1:0-12794 GCA_015108635.1 Andinoacara biseriatus
AAGCCCCCCCCCCCCCTCTCGCGGTACACCAAAGTACTAATAGCTGTTCACAGGGAACGTCAGTGAAACAGAGTTGGGGGGGTTCGTATTGCTGGAAGAGTCTGGAAGCAGGAAGCAGATCCATCACTGTTCTCATATCAAAGTGTGTGTGTGACTGTTTCCTGTTTGTATGAAGCATGTAAAAGCATTAAACACCTACTGAGTGAAGATCAAACTGTGCTGACTGCTTCGTTTGTGCAGTTTCATCACACATCTAGAAAAACGCGGCTAAATATTCCAGCTCATTTCTTCCCTTTGTGGAAGAAACCTTTATTCTGAAAATCTGATGAAGGAGCGTTTGAAACAGGTTCTTTATGTAACCAGCAGGTAAATGGTTCCCTCGGTGCAGCTTAAAGGCCAGTCAGGAACCCAGGAGGTTGCTGATGAATAGTTGATCAATGTTGGCAGGCAAATCACCATCTTTCAGCAACTGCGGAAATCTGCTGGTGACCAGATCACATGGAGGGTTTCAGTTTAGGAATCACTTTCAGCTAGCAGCAGTCAGTAACCTCCTGCAACCACTCGCCAACCGGTTGGGGAATGCACATTTTTTCCTAGCAACCCGTCTCTGTGCACGGAGAGCAATGTTGCCTTAGACAGGCAGAGGTTAATGGGCAGAATCACTGTGTGAGAAAGACTTTCTCCTCCTATAAAGAGAATGAATGCTTGTGTAAATCCAGCCGGTGTGACCTGCTAAACTCAGCAACAACAACTGTGCTCGTCAGCCGCGAGTAAACACACGCAGACGCGTTTCATTTGCATCTTTGAATCTCTGAAACAGACAAATCGCCAATCCAACAATCTTTGTGTGTCCTCATACTTCCTCAGCTGGGAGCGGGGACGTGTACGCTGGTGGAGGGATCTGTGGAGGATTCCCAGCGTCCTGTGGGGTCAGAGCAGGCTTTGCTTTCTGCTGAGTGAAGCAGCAGCTTCCAGGTGAGGCGGAGAATGAAGTGATCGTCGGGCTGAGCCAGGTCTGGCTTCCAACATGTTACCCCGAGGCAAACATCCATCTCTGCCTGTCATCATCAGCTTTATCTGCAGGGCTGCAATTCCACTGGGCTCCTTTTAGTTAAAGGTTAACAGTGCAGGGTAATGAGCACAGACTCACAGATAATCATGCTGTACTCATAAAATTCTCCTTGACAGACTGGGCCACAATTAAAGCACTTAGCTTTAAATCTCAGGGAATGCTTCGCAAAGGCTCTTCCTGTCAGCCACTCTGAGATTTATGCCTTACATGTGCAAAAAGGCATGAACATGATTGGGGAAGACATCGGATTATCTATTCATGTCAGGAGGAAGAACTGATGTAGTCCATCTTATATTCTATCGATATGTAATCAAAGGAACTGACTGGTAAACACAGATTTGATTGATTTTGACACGTTTGATTAATGAGCGCTGGAACGCAATTATATCAAATAATATTAACATCCAATAAAAGAGCCGAGACTCGAGATTACAGACGAAACAGAGTCACAGCAGCCGGCTGTGACAAACAGATGTTCCAGTTTGATAGGAGCATCTGAAAAATCCCAATGAAGGCGTCAGACACTGACGGGGGAACCACCATGACATACGTGAATCTTTATGAAAGAAAAACTGAAACCTTCGAGCGACTGTGCTCTCAGGGTTAGCTAAACTTCAGGACCATCTTTATCAGCCCTGAACCTGACGTGCTTCCACAGTCGGCGCTCCTGTTAGCCTCGCTGTCTCCGGATGCTCTTTAACGCGTCACTCCGTCTGAGGTCTGCTTGGTTTCGCTCCACCTGCTTCATCAATAATCCATCCAAACACAAAGGACGATGTGGTTGGCCAGTGATTGACTTCCTATGGGAAAAAAAAGCTCCAGCGAGGAGGAAGAGGAGGACGGAACGCCGTGCCCAGCTTCCCATCATCATTCCAGTCCTCTGTTAGCAACCTAGAACACTGCCAGGCTTAATGGCACTGCAGCAGCAGCTACTGAAGACGCTGAGACCTCCGTTATTTAATAAACACATAAAACTGTGACGTGTACGACTGTATCATACATACTGCAGATACAAAAACACATTCGTGGTAATACGAAAACCAGCAGGCCCGATCAAACATCACGCCGAGAACTTTCTGCAAACACTCGTGAAGCTTCGTTCATGTTTTTGGTTCCTTTTTACAGGTGAGCTCAAAGCCTGATTACAGCATCTTGCACTTCAGAAGACAAAACGATGTTTCTCGTGGCACATCTCAACAAAGACCTCACAGAATTATTATTATCATAATCACAATTATGTGTTTTAAGCAGGAGAGAACGTCCATGGGCAGCTCTCAGTTCTTCACAAGTTTTTACAGCCTTTTGCATTGCTTTAGTGTCTGATTGTGAACAATAGTTTCTCAGATGTTCTCATTACTCCAACCAGGATTGATGGACAGAAACCAGAGGGGAATCCAGGGATAAAGTGGGAAGAATGAGCCTTGTTTTGGGATGTGGAGCATGTGTGAACACGGCCATCAGAGCCAGCAGGGACAAAGCCTTGGCTGAATCGAACTCCTCTCTGGCTAAACACTTGCAGCTCCGAGAGCGTGCAGGCGCAGACAGAAAGACAAACTGAGCCTTTTCTGGGGGGGCTGCATGCTGGTATTTACAGATAAGAGGCAAACTGGCTTGAATGGTGAGCTGGGAATTAAAAACTCTGAATGAAGTGAGAGACAAAAGGCCAACAACCTCCCAGACCTTCAGGGGCGACACTGTCACAGCCGGCACCGGAGGGCCCGGAGGGTCAGAGAGGTCGGGGCGGGGGAGAGGCTAGCTTGTTTGTTTGCCCATTAGCGCGGCACTTGGGTGTTTGCCAAAGGTTGTACCACTTCAGTGCAGTCCTCCACCGCTCGGCACGTCTGCAGAGAGCTGGTGGGGGGAGAAGGCTTAGTTCCAGCTGAGGAAGCGTAGCGTGCTCTCATTTAGGCCCGGCAACACCGCTGATGCGTGGGATAGAGAGCAGAGGGTCTCAAACCGAGAATCAGAGCCATGCTAGAGGCCTCTGTTACAGGAAACATGGAACAATAAAGTTCCTGATACAGCGAGCCGAGCTTTTAGTCACGTGAGGCCTTCTTGTGGCATATAAACCCAACACGCTCCCACACCAGTTATCTTTCAAAGTAATCTCCTATATTAGTAAAGCCGGGAGAGGCCGACAGAGAGCTCACTGCAGGGTCGCCCTCAGACTTCAGCAACATAATCATCCAACAACAAACTGCACTGGCCCCTCACATCTGCACACATCTCAGTGAGATGATCTGCACTACAGTAACTGCACCGCTCATATTCCTCAGCCTGGACTTCCGCGAACACACATTTCACCTGCGCGTGCAGAGACACGTCTGCGCTGGGAGACACACGGCTGCTTTCCACCTTCACACGAGATTGGAGCTGCGCTCGAGTTCCATCGATTACCGCACTCACTCTGAGACGTGTACAAAAACACAATAAAGCCTCCAAGTATGTGTTCACAGAATTATGAAATAATACAATTTACATCATATTCACTGTATCAAATCCAACACTTATTCTTTACTAAGTGATTTAAAGATAATATCAATTTTGCTCTATGACATTTTTTCACAAACTGTAAACATGATCCAGACGTTTGTTGCTGTGGCACCGATCACAGCTGGGATGGGCTCCAGCTGTCCCGGGAATGCTTTGATTACCAACTACGGGCGCCTCATTTATGGAGCCACAGAATCAAAAACCATCCATCAATTACAGTAACTCACAGTGAGACCTGCAGCACGGTCACATATAAACCACCTCCCGGTTCTTCTGGCTCAGCTGATGATGTTTTGTGTCCAGATGCACAACGTTGGAACATCCATCTTCTAGCAGCTCATCTGTCTCAGTTAAATGAGTTGGTACGAGATTTCTGCCACAGGAAGTCTAGATTCAGTTTACTGATCTTTCCAGTTTAGTGGTGGCTCCAAGGCCAGCCGAAAATGTGTCCTACTGCACAAAGACAGTTTGTATCTGTGCCAGTGGGTCATTCTGTCCTTTGGAAGTCTGTGAGATGCGTTGGAGATGCTGCAATACGAGATATAACAGCAGAAATGATGTTTTTTGATGCAGCACCAACAACAGGGGCAGAAGCAGCAGCTCTCCACCTGCTGCAGGCTCGGGTTGAAGCCGCCCTCCAGCTCAGCACAGATCCTCAGAGCAGCTAACGATTAAGCTCCAGACGTTGTGTGTCTCCACAGGAGCACATTTGTGAAGACGCATCAAAATAAATGCATTCACGCCTTTAAAGGTAGAAGATGATGTTTAGCGGGCACGTACGGATGAAATGGGGAGAAAAAGTTTTTACCTGAAGTTCCATTTCCTGTCCTCAATGTAACATTTGAAGATTTTTAGAACTGTAACCTGTAGCTTCTCTCTAGTTGCCCTGAAACTTTAATGGCTCTATGCAATCCAAACCAATCTCAGTGATGGACATATTGCTGTATGTAGGTTTCCCCCTCGAGCAAAACAAATGGGAAACTGCTGCTCTGGCTCAAAAATACGCAGGGCTTCAATATGCAAGAAGCAGTTTAGCTTTAAAAGCATCTTGAAAAGAGCAGCCAGTGTCGGCACTTCACAGCCTCGGGCCACTTAATAATTCAGATGTGGTACAGCCACGAATGGCAAGTCCTCAGATAATCTATTTCTGTGTCCTGGGCCACAGTACTTCTGAAAAGCCCTATTCTCCTGACATCAGTGCGGCCGGCGCTCATCTCATTATGTTCGGGACTTCACACATCACAGGAGCTGGGAAAACCTCTCAAAGGGATAAACAGCGAGGCGCGATGTGTGCCGGGTGTTGAGTGAGGCTTAATTTGGATAAATCAGCATCCACAATCTAACAGAAGTACTCAGTGAGTCTGACGAGGTAAAGAAAACCTCCCTGCAGTCAAAGCGATGCTTTATCCGCTCAGCAGTGGCTGAAAGTGCAGCGTGGCGTGTCCCAGAATGAACTTCATCTTCTGCTTTCATTCGTTTTTTCATGTCATGTTTATGCCAAACACAAAGCAGAAGCTGCCGCAGAGACAAGTCGTTATCGCTCTGACGACAAACCTGTGACATCCCGTCTGTTCCCAGGTCAACGAGCTTCATAAAGTTAAAGTTGGTGCAAAATCAAATATAAAACATTATTATGCAGCACGGTGAATGGTGCATGTGCTCTTCATGGCATCAGAAAAGCTGCGAACAGAAAATCTTTGTGTTTGTTTATGAAGAAAGTTTGTTCTGCTGATGATGTTTCATAAGGAAAACGCTGCAAAGACCAAACTGCTCCTGTTTTGCGGTAACACACATCACGGTGTTCACAGGAAGCCAGAACAGCCCACACTCGCTGCACTCTGGGAAATACTCATTTTTGGGTCCAAGGACCTGAACCGTCACGCTGTGTCACGTCAGTGAGCAATCGCCACGGCAATCAGGAAACAAAGCTTCAAAAGACGTGGCAAAGGTCGTTTTGTAAGACTAAGTCACTGTTAATGCGTAACCGAGAAACTTATTTCTAATTAAAAATGGCAGAAATGATGAAGAGTTGTGTTCAGGGACAGGAAGTGCCCAGAAATATAAATCAGGATGGTTGTGAAATGCAGAATGTGGCAGAAACGTAAAAATACCAACTGAGGTAGAGGCCGATGAGACGACACACGA
Organism: Andinoacara biseriatus; assembly: GCA_015108635.1. Classification (NCBI taxonomy): domain Eukaryota; kingdom Metazoa; phylum Chordata; class Actinopteri; order Cichliformes; family Cichlidae; genus Andinoacara; species Andinoacara biseriatus. The sequence continues at coordinate 5,711 of VUQJ01026369.1, forward strand.
CTGTGTGTGTGCATGAAGCAGGATCTGACTAAATAAAGTAGGCAGCGTGGGGCAGCGTCACCGTGTGTGCGACTGTTGCTCAACAAACCAGCTTCACAATGTCCTCATTCCTGGAAATGACTGTAAGAGCCAACATTCAGTGTTCACGCTGTCAACGTCATCGTTCCTAAACCCAGCGGAGCAACTCTGCTCTGCTTGGAGGTGGAACGTGTGTGATCACCAGCCTCATAATCTGATATCCCTGCTGGAAGCAACGGATTCTGGCTGTGAGGAGGTCCCACCTGAGGCGTCGGGGAGGACACGATGATAAAACCTGACAGAGATGAGACAGGACGCCTCTAAAGACATGTCAGAGTTTGAATTTCATTGACTTCACCTGGTGCCATACACTAAGTTTGCATATAGTTCACGTGGTTTTATGTTGTATAAACGTTTCAAATAAATTCTTCACATTAATAATAAAATGTGAAGTTTCAAAGTCAGTCAGGTTTGAAACACTTGGTTTTTTGTTGGTTGTGGCGGAGCTGAAGTGACTGCAGGCTTTGACACGAGTGTAATTTCTGCACAGGTGAGTCTGTGCTCACCTGTTTCTGCATTAAGAACAATAACGTGTGACATTACGTTAAAGCAATCACAGAAAAACTGCTGATGAAGATTACAGTAGGGATTCAGATCATTGATGCGCCTTCGGCAACAGCTAACGGGCTTGTTGCTGAAGGAGCTTCAACCAAGACATTCGTGCTTCAAACACGTGCATCACATGTGCAGGTAAGTTCTGTAAGACACAGTCTCAGGTTTCAGACTGCTTTAAATGCATTTGGATCCTTTCGGATCTGCATGATGTCACCGAGACCGGTTATTGGTAATACGGTGATCTCACCTCAGAAAGGACAGCTGGTCACAGGAAAGCTGGTTTAAAGGGAGACGTGCTTGTTTCAGACAGAGGGCGAATGAATGGCTGCACCAGGACCGGTTGGATCAATAAGGCTCGTTCTGAAGTGTCAGTCAGGCCAAGAAAAACAATACGAAGGTGAAACTGATCATATTTGGTCCACTTCAAATCAAGTTTTACCAGAAATGGTATTATCACTGGAGGATTTCCTTGCTGGAAACATGACTTCAGAGGCAGGTGTCAAAGATGCCCAGAAACAGCTCAAACTACGCCAAGGACTCAGAAATACTGCAATATTCATCGAGCTTCGCAGTAGCTGTTTCCTCCTTCCTCCTCTGGGTTCAGGTGATCCAGGATTTCTTCACACACTGAAAGGAAAAGCTGCTGACTGCAACTTCCTGTCTCTGTGAGTAAAGTGAAGTAGTGCAGAAGTGGTTACCTGGCACTGAGGAATCGTCACTACAGCTTCTGTGTTAATCCACAAAGGAGCCGTGAAGATGGCAATTTCCTCCGATATGCATGTTCTGTGTAACAGCAGTCAGATGCTCTTAGATCCTTTAATATCATCCTTCAGCACAGAACCCTGCAGGGACTGTGCAGATGGTTATGGATATCCGTGATGAGGATATTACACCTCTCTCTTTAAAAGGAGCTTACTGTATTTGCCTTCACTGTACTCCCATTTTAATTCGAGTTGGAGAAGAAGTTTTTTTTACAGTCAGCCTCATCAAACTGGACTCGTGAAGCGTGTCGGGCAGCAGCAGCAGCAATCAGACGGACTGCTGAGATTGTTTTTCTGACGGTGACTGTTGTGCAAAACTATTTTCCTGAGAGATCACCTTGGAGAGCGGCACGCACACTGAAAGCTGTGATGCATTTCTGCTGCAGCAGAATTATATTTGACGCTTTGCTTCAGACGGAGGCGGTGAGATGAAAAGTGACTCCAAAGGTCCACACTGTCAGCAGATACCGCGCTTGTATGCTGATAAACAGGAACATTAAAGATGTTGATGATTCGTGTGGTTTAAATGTTATTTAGCCATATTCACAAAATTCTGCTTTCTGATTGGCCAGTAAGAGCTTCAGTCAAATATTTACCCATTGTTCCACATCAGCGCTCCACAATCTGTTAACTATAGCAACAGCACTGAGTCCAGAGACGAGGTGGAGACGGTCCGGGCAGGACGTGCAGAGGGTTGGTGTGACAGTGGCCCTGATCCACTGTGGCAACCCCCAAAACCTGAACCAGCTAAAAGGTTCTGGATCCGGATAAACTTTTTCTCAGTTTTTCTTATTTCACTTTGATTTGTGAAGTTATGGATGCAGATCTGGACCTGACTCATAACCGTCCAGCTCAGTCTCCATGGTTTCATTTCTAAATGTATCCTCACAGACTTGAATTGTTGGTTTTTAATCATCTTTTAATTTCTTCCTCCTGCTTATTGACTGCTTTACATTGTGTGTTTTAATTATTTATTATTATAAGTTGTTTATACGTTATTATAAGTTGGGCCACGCCCACATTTCATGTTACCCACGATGCTTTGAGTGAACCTGCTAACAAGCAGACACACAAACCAAACCAGTCCCATCCTCCACGTGGCAGATGAGTGGTCGTGTTTTGTTTTTTTTTTGGGTGGGGGGGGTTCCAATTAAACGTGTTTATAGTCGTTCCATGTGGCCACACTCGGAGTAAAAGTTTAGGAAAGCGCTGCAGCTTTAATTAACAGACTAAAGGAGGCCTCAACGAGAGCGCCGCTGTCTTTAATCGTGCACGTTTCACCCCAGCAGCTCCTCACAGTAACACCAGGCCGACCAGCAGCTTCTGTCTGCACCTGATTGGCCGAGCAAGCTCACATGTAAAAAACAGATTTGCAAACACAAAATGAAGACTGTTGCTGGGAGCGCCATCTTTATTTACAGGCTGCAGCAATTAAAGCAAAAGGAAATGATCTCAGCGTCGGCTCACGACTCCGTCTGAGGCACGCGGGGAAATCACAGCAGCTCAAAGAGACAAAAGATTTCTTTTTCCAAGCGCAGAGCAACAAAATCCATTACCTTTTTATTGTGTACCATAGTGTAAACTCTCTGCATGTGCATTATTGTGTACATAATTGGAAATGTCATAAGATCAGCAGAGAAATTGAACCACTGGAGTATTATTGAGAGGAATAACAAGGCAAAGAGAACAGATACACAGGATGAGTCGGGACAGGTAGAAACTTCATTCTTCTACAACATGTTTAGCAGTTAATATCCCTCCAAATGATGCATTAGGCATGAGAAAATTCTCTTATTGTCATGTCTCATTTTTAAAAAGCAGCACTGGGGGGTTTAGGAGACACAAGCAGGTTAAAATCCCAACTCTTCCCAACTAATCTTGAGGCGCCCGATATTTTGATTCCTTGCAATCCCAGGAATTCAGGCCTTGGGAAAGGGGGGGGGTTGTATATTGGGACACGGTGCTGCTGTCCTTCACTGCAGGCTTTATACTCTTTTTCAGTGGCATGTCAGCCCTGAGTGCACACTGCAATAAGCGTGGAGTTATTTGAATGTCAGCATGCATGTACCACACTTCACCCACAATCCTTTGAGCTTCACACTGTACCGCCTGCAGGTGATTGAACGACCCGCACTGCTGCTCGCAGAAGAACTTGAGCGGTTCTGAAGAACCGGTGCATTCTCTTTTTCTGCCACGACTTTTGAGATAATGATCAGAAATACTGCAAACTTTTCAGTTTTAAAAGATTGTACTATAAACTATAAACTGTACATAAAGGATGGCAGTATCCACTGTGATTATACCCACTGGTTTGCAGAGTGACGTGTACGGATATGTATACAGATATAATCCAGTGTGTCCTGGGTCCACCTTGGGGCCTCCTCCCTGTAGGACATGCCCGGAACACCTCACCCAAGAGGAATCTGCCCGAACCACCTCAACTGACTCCTTTCAATGTGGAGGAGCAGTGGCTCTACTCTGAGCCCCTCCTGAATGGCTGCTCTCCTCACCTTATCTCTAAGGGAGAGGTCAGATACCCTTGGTGGAAACTCTTCTCTGCCGCTTGTATTCACGATTTTATTCTTTCGGTCACTACCCAAAGCTCGTGACCACAGGTGAGGGTAGGAACGTAGATCGACCGGTAAATCGGCTCCCTCTTTACCAGGACAGACCGGTGCAGCACAGCATCACAGCAGATGCTGCACCGATCCGCCTGTCGATCTCCCGTTCCCTTCTCCCATCACTCCTGAATAAGACCCCGAGATACTTGAACTCCTCCACTTGGGGGAAAAACTTGTTCCTGAGCCGGAGAGGGCAGTCCACCCTTTTCTGGCTGAGGACCATGGCCTCAGACTTAGAGGTGCTGATTCTCATGCCAGCCGCTTCACAGACCACCACCTGATGAAGCCAAAAGGATCACATCAAAAAGCCGAGATGAGAATCTGAGGCCACCAAGGCGGAAGGCTTCCACCACTTGGTTATGCCTAGAAGGTCTGAATTATAGCTTTCTCTTCAAAGCAAATACTGCCCAGAGAGCGAGCTGCCCTGGTGGAGGTCTGCACTCTCAGAGTATTAACAGAATATAAACAACAGTATAAAAACCTACAGACATGTAATTTCTAAAGAGCAGACAGTTAAACAGAGGTGGCCGTCCAAAATCAAACAAGGGGCCTCTTTCTCCACCAGCAGCCATGTTTGGAAAACGATGTAAGCATTTTATGAGCTACAAGTTCGGGACTTTTAGGATGAGCTCAGGGTGATGCTGCATACAGTCTGTCTGCAGACAGTTCAGGATCTGCTGCAGCACAGACACCGCTGACTGTTTCCTGGTGAAGTTGGAAGGAATCAGCCAAACACCACAGATCAGCCCTGCAGCAAATCCAAAGGATGAGAAGGTTCGATCGAGGGAAACTGCTTCAGTCATGGGAGCTACACTTTTACAAACTGAGAACTCTTGGCTGCAAGGCTTTCATTAACAATCCCCTGTGATTAACCCCAGGATGAAAATCCATGTTGATCAAGTATTTCTATGGCGGTGCTGCGTGTGGTTCCTCCCTGACACTGGTTTCAGTCTCCTGTCTCCACTTTGAGCTCTTCCTTGTTGTGATTTCCCAGATGGCCGCTGTCAAGAGATCTTAACTTTAAATCCATCGTTGATGCAAAATAGACACACCATATTGTCTGCATCTTCAGCCATCTGCTCCTCCAAATGTTTTTATCTTGTAAATCAAAAAACAAGCAGTCACAAACTGTATATCAAAGATGGGAGCAGCCACTGCAACATCACCAACTGGTTTAGTGGAGTCTCTGAATCTTGGTGTCCTGAATCTGGACATGATTATTAAACGTGAGGCAGCGCGTGTTCATGTTAGCAACTTATGATCTTAAGGTCCACCTTCATCTTCCTTCTGACTCTGATGGGGACATTAATTTGACATTAGTATTGAACACAGCAACTGAGGCCATGAACTCATCAGAAAACTGTTTATGGATAAGTGACGGCATTGGGAGAGACTTCCCCCCGGAGAAGTCGACCCCTGCTGGCCATTAGCAAGAATGCAGGTTTAAAGAACTTAACCTTTAGACACAGAAGTGTAATCCATCTTTCACATAAACTATAGGGTTTAGTTTTCTAATCATTACTCGTGTCACTGATTAGAGCTAAACTGAATATGTCACATGACAAAGTGCGTGCAGCACTTTTATCAACAGCGTCTTCATTTTTCTTGGAGTGGCAGAAGTCAGAGAGGTTTATGGCAGCAGTGAAGCAACTGAAACACTTTCTGAAAAAGTGCCCGACAAAGCAGAAATATTAAATGGCCTGTGACCAATCAATCAAATCCCCCAGTGTGAATAAGAAGCAGGTCAGAGAGGGCGAACACAACAAACTAAAGGTAATGAGGTAATCTGTTAGTTTAACCACGAAACCTCTTTTGCGAAGCACCACAAACAGCTGAGGAAACACCTCGTTCGCTGCCCTGATAGCAAATGTGGTTGTAAATGCCTGTCAGCTAATATTTAGAATTGTGCCTTTATGTTTTTAATTTAGCTGTACCGAGCGATCAGAATGATGAGTTATTATTGGCATAAATCAAAGTGATCACTGAATCTAATCAAATGAAGACGTTCGGTGTGGAAGAAGAAGAAAGAGGACTCTGATTATTTTCACCACAGCCATAAACACTCTGAAGCCCTGCAGGCTTCTGCTGAGACCTGCACTTTAATCCCAGCGTGTTTCTGTTGCACGTTTGTTTCTATCTGCCCACCAATCCAGGTGTTGAGGGGGGGCTGCTTACTTTGAACTCCAGAAGGGCCTTTTCCCAGCTGTGTTCAAACATGCTGGGACGCCCCTCCCGTCTCTCTGTCCTCTCCTTTTCCCTGCTCTTCCTCCCCTTCCCCCCTAAAACACTAACTCAACCATTCCTGTCTTTATAGCCTTGCTGCAGAAGTTCTCCCCCTTCAAAGCTGGGGAAATGTAACACGGGGGGGGGCAGGATGTCTTTCAGTGCATTTACAGGATTGCAGGTTGTTACTGCTCGCTGTTCTGAGCTTTACTGTAATTATACTGATGACACAGCAGGAAAGAAGCAGGAGTTCATCATTAGTCTACCTGGGAACCACAGCTCTCCTGTTTAGGGCTTTTTAACACCGCTTACCATTTGCTGCAAGACACAAACGCTGGTTTTCTAAAGTGCACAGCAGCAAATTTCATTCCTTTTTTCTTTGGTTCAACTACTAAAGGGAGGAAGAGATAAATGTTGGGCTGAATCGTCACAAAGTGCAGCCTGTGCCTTAGGAAGGAAAAGCTTTAGAAACCCTCAGAAGTCTCGACTTAAACCTGCCTCACAGATTTCTCTCTGCTCCTTCTGGCAGGGTGAAAGTCGGAAAATTAACCGAGGGGGAAACAATAAAATCAGGCTTTTTTTTTTTTTAAATAAATATATCAAATCTTCAAAGAGAAGTATATCTGATGAGCACCCCCGCCTCAGGTGCTGCCGGTTCTCCCCGGCCTTCCTGGACACGGTTAAACTTCCCATTAATAACCTGCCCGTCTCTCTCATTCCCAACACATGTATTTAAATTTAGTGTGTCAGGATCAATCTGTCTATAAGAAACTGGACAAACCCCCCCCCCCCCCCCCCCCCCCCCCCCCACCAACCACCCCCCCCCCCCCCCCGGGGGAAGGGGGC
>VUQJ01026369.1:12814-29306 GCA_015108635.1 Andinoacara biseriatus
GGAAAGGAGCATCGGTCAGTGCGAGCTGCACGGCAGCATCACACACACTCATCACACTCATGTTCGTAATAACAGTGAAACATGCAGAGCTTTGAAACACAGCCTGAGATTACAGTTATTACCGAATCAAATCTGTGACCAATAATATCACTCTGTCCTTCTAAAACCGTCTGTCTGTCTGATGCTGCTCATCTTATTGTGTGTTTCTTTGTCTCATCTTCTTGTCGCATGATTATTGTTGCATGCATTTATTGATTATCTGTTTGCTACATGCTTTTATGTGATACATCCTGTCTCAGTTAATGAAAACATGAAATTTGAACCTTGTCTGTTGTTTTGTAGGTTGGTGAGTCACATCTGGCTAACACGGGCACATTTACAGTAATGATGATCAATGTCACTGTAAACCGTAAAAGCTGCTGATAGCTTTCTTCTTTCTGCTCATCTGCAAGCTGCCTTGCAACCCTGCTCCACCTCATGGCCGCTCTGTTCAGTGATGGTGGTCTTGTTGCTGCTCTGCCCTCCTCGTGTCTTCCATGTGAGCTAAGGCAGCGCACAGAGGGCCACAGTTTCCATTTCAGCTGCTGTGACTGAAAAACTGCAAGCTCAGAATGACCAGAGAATCCTGATGAAAACTCAGGCAATAAAAGGGTTTTTTTTCCTGCTCGTCATGTTAGTCACATTATGGCTGCGGTTAGCCAACAAAGGCAAACACTTCCCTGCACCTCTGCTATCATCATGAGTCAGTGCTCCTGCCTCTTTAGCTGTTGATTGGCTCTTTGGAGTCCATTAGAATTAGTGCCATGTTTCTCTCTTCTAATGTCTGTGTCCAAACCTCCTCACCCACCATCACCCACGAAACCCACTGCATCCCAGTGGAAGCAGATCATCAAAACCAGGTCCCAAAATCAAGCAGAAGGACTGAAACCAGAAGAGTGGGCGCTGTGTGACCTTCTCAGTGTTCTTCTGCCCGCCTGGCGTTTAATGTAAGAGGAAAAGTTAATAAGCTGGTCTGACTTTATAATCATAGAAATTACGTCTGTGGGCAACCCCCGGCCGCCTGCACGGAGGAACAAAGCTGCTTCTCATCTGCAGACGCCTCCAGTCAAACACGACAACTTTAAACATTAAACTAACTCTCAAGCTAAGATACGAGTAACAGCAGCAGGGAATAAAGAATATAACACAAACGCACACCTCAGAGCGAAGCGCTGGATGTTCGCCAACACCCGGCAGAACCACAGGAGCGAAGCTCATCATCAACTTCTTTGAAACTTTCTTTTTTTAAAGAGCCTAACCTTCAATCGGCAGCACAGCGGGAGACCGCAGCTCATCTCTGCTCGTGACCCTGCATCACGCTCTCTCATCGCCATTATCAAACACAAAGTCTCCTCTATGCATTATTGATGAGATCTTCTTAGCTACTTCTCAGACAACAGAGGATGTGCAGCAATCCCTGCCTATAATACATCTTACCAGCATCTCTGCACACACACACACACACACACACACACACGCTCGTCACTGCTTCAGCCGTCAGTCACGCTAACCTGCTAATGTCCCCAGTGAATAATGCATGAGCAAATACCCATTAAGCCTCACAAACACACCAAATTCTGAGCAGTAGGGATGGAGCTTTAAACCAGCGGTAGGCAAGAAATACAAGAGTACAACAGGAGTTGGAGCACCTACCGCGTGCAGCGATCCCTCATAGACACAAGCTCCTGGGGTGGGAGAGATAAAGAAACACAGCATTAGTATCAGAGTCCAGTCTGGATCATACCTGTGAAGATTCTTTCTGGAAGCTTCAGCTCGTGCAGATGCTCAGAGCAGACGAAGGATCAGGAATCAAGGATGCAGGTTTCTCAAGTTCTCAGTGTCATCTCGAGCTCCAACAGGGATCAGAGCATGTCTGCAGCTCAGAGACTCAAAACAGGCTTCCTCACTTTAAAACATCACAATTTTAAGGTTTGTTACAAATAATGAAGTTTCATATTTGACAGAAGTTCACAGATTGTTCAAATGTTCTAGAAACGTGCAGCAGCACGTCTGTTTGTTGCAGTTATGCTCAGTTACAGAAAGTCTGGAAATAAGCAGAGCGGGAATCTCCTGTTACAGCCTGTGAGAGCGGCACAGTTGTGGCTGTCACTGCCGTCCCTGAAGCAGCTGTTTAAATTCAAATCATTTTCATGGATTATGATGAATAAAACAAGCAATTATAAGAATGATGAACAAAAGCCCAAGATGACTTTGTCATGTTAAAATGAGCAATTATTGTTACATCTATTGTGTTATTAGGCAAACTCGGTCACCTAAAAAGTGGCCGTTCACACTCGCTGCAGTGATAAAAGGCCGGTTGCTGCAGGATAAATACTTATATGGAGTCTATGATGTATTAAAAATGGCTCTTCATGTCTCGCACCAGAAAACAGAGCTGGAAAAATATCAGTAAAATCTGCCCATAAATAAAATAAAGGTGAACAGGCTGAACTGTTGTTGGTATTACTGAAAAAATAAAAACAGTACTAGAATATAAATGTAAAACTATGCATAATTTAGAGTCATTTAGAGTGCTGCGTTTATTGAGGCAAAAAGCAAAAGTAAATGAATCCATTTTTCATGTGTTACAGCATGTTTGAGCAGCAGCTCAGGAGCTTTAATACAGCAGGTATGAATCCGGTCCGTCTGTGAGACAAATGCAGGAACACACATTAGCCCTCGCGCGCTCTCTGGGAGCCAATCACAATCCACCAACGAACCTTCTTTGCTTTGTTTTCGGTCTCATTAAACGAAACATTTACCAGCAGTCAGCGGATCAGGAACAGCTGCCATTAGAAACTCCTTCAACAAATGACGTCTGCTCAGTCTGAGGGCTAAATGTTGGCCAGACGGCTCGCTGCTCGGCTCAGACCGCGGCAGACGTGGGAAATGGAAGCCGCCTCGGGGGGAGTACAGAGAGAGGTAAACATTTACCATAACGGCCGAGATGGGAAAACAAGAATCCAGCTCCAGTTATATTCTCATAAAAGATGCCCGAGAGCGCGAGTGTTTATGCTACAGTCTCTTTATCTCTCTGTACGGGAGACAGAGTGCTGTGTAAAATATAATCTGGCAGTTTAATCACTTCGGGGCAGATACAGCGGTTTACTTTTCAGTTCTGCCTGCTAAAGAAAACAGTTTCCAAAATCCAATTAACAGTTCAGATTGTAAACAATTATTAACACTCTTTGAGTCTGAGGCATTAATTAACACATCAAATGTCTTTGAGAGAGCCTGTGATTTTATCTGAGGATGGATTTAATGTCACGTTTGCAGGTTTTCAGAAACATGGATTTTATTCATATCCTGAAAAAGTGGAGATTTCTGGGAAAACTTTCCAAAGTACACGCAAATACTTATTTTTGGTCCTGCTCATGTTTTAAACATTGGCCTTTCTGCTGAAGTGAGCGCTGTAGGGAACAAAGGTTTGATGACTTTTATTTACACTGCGGCGCGTAAAGACCCACAAAATCAGAGAGAACTCCATGACAGACGCGGCACCATAAGGCTCGCGGGCCACATCTGGCCCTTTGGGTGTCCCTGCACGGCCAGCGGTCAACAGGAAGTAGGGATTCGAAGTGAATTAGCACACGTCATGCAGTTTGTCCCAGTTCAGCCACCAAACACTCAGTGATAAACAGTTTTGTTTTTAATTCTGTGGCAAATCACAGCTGCATTTATTTTGAAGGCGGCTGCTATGAAAATGTGTGCAAGCAAATGCAGCTTCACTGTAAATGCTTTGGAATCGGCCTGAGTTTCTAGCCCTGAAAGATGTCAGATCACACTAAAAAAAAAAAAATTTAGATGAAAGAAGTTGACGCAGCGCAGGAACGAACATCTTTGCTAGCAAAGCTGCAAAAACAACAGGGACTTTTTACCAGCCATTCGCTGAAGGAGAGTTTATCACAGAGTGTTTGGTGGACTCGGCTGCACTAATTAATGCACTGAGGGAATAATGAGCCTCTCTCCAGGTGAACGGCAACAAGCCTGAACCGGGACAGCGTGGAAAATCTGGAGCGTCAGCTGAAAACAAAGCACACAATTTAGACTGCGAACAAGAACGGTGATGTTGGTGACAGCCCAGTTACTCATCTTTGTACGAGGGATAATGAAAGAGTTTGAGATTAGCAGCTGGCAGCAGCGTGAAGGATGAATGAGACTCCGACAGATGTGTTCACAGAGGCAACTGCAGGCTCAGGTTGGCTGAAATGGGACAAACTGGCAGGTGTTACAATCTGTCCAAATCTGGCAGGTCGCAAAAATGTCAGATTTTATAGCAGATGCTATAAAGTATAAATAAAGTGTCTGAAATGAGCCCAGAACTGAATTTTATATTTTAGCATTGAGTTACAAACCCAGAGGTGTTTGTGTGTCAGTGCTAAAAAGTAACCAAGCTATAGTTGTAGCTAAAATAGTTAGCTTCATCGGGCGAGAGCTCTGCTGGGTTTTTATTGTTCTCTCAAAGAGGAGAACGTTCCACTCAATGAGGAGAACGTTGCACACAATGAGGAGAACGTTCCACTCAATGAGGAGAACGTTGCACACAATGAGGAGACGCGCTCAGACAGTTCTGCCTTTATCTGCCAGCAAATGTTCTCACATCCAGACGGTGGTCTTCTCTCGGTGACGTTCGCCTGTCTGCGGCCCTCAAACACTGAAATCTGCAGCTGAGGTCATTAAACTGCACACAGAACAGCAACAGCGCTTCTTACAAAGTTACAATCTTTGAACTGCTGCCAGAACACACGCAGCACTATTGATTAAATAGTGATCAAATGTGGGCATGTTTACTCTTTCACCTTTTCGTTGCTTAATTGGAATATAAATGAATGCTGAAGTGAGTTCAGCTTTCTGGCGCGGCCCAACAACAACCCCAGCTTCTCATGTGGCCCCTTGGGAAAATGAATTACCCACCCCTGGATCAGACTGTCCTCTATGAGGAGCACTTGGCAACGGTGGTGAGGAAGAACTCCCTTTTAAGAGGAAGAGATCTACAGCAGAATCAGGCTCAGGAAGGGGCGGCCACAGGTTGAGATGTGAGTGTCAGTAAGAAAAGAGAATCATATAAATGTGGAGACATGACTTTCAGTAACCAGGCTGCAGGCTGAGAGTGAAGCGCTCTCTGGGTGATGCTGTGAGGTCTTTATGGGGTCTGATTACTGATTACTGGGTTTCACAGTGAGCCGGTGTGGGAGAGATATGATGTTTCTGTCCCTCTTTGCACTCTGGCTGCAGCATTTTGGATCAGCTGAAGGCTTTTCACTGAGCTTTAGTAAAGAAGTACAACAGTCCAGAAATAACATCCATTCTGTCTGAGACAGGATCTTTCTCATGTTAGCAATATTACAGAGATGAGAGAAGGCGTTTGTAGAGACCTGTCAAATGTGCTGAGGTGATCCATCCAGAGTAAAGCTTTGGCTAGATTTAAGAACTATTAGTTTTATGAAACTTGCACATAACTAATATTAACCTATAAAAGATGCTGCGTGACTTCAGCATCACCAAGATTTAGCCACTTGTTACTAAACACTTTATCTTGGACACAAAGTCCTCCAAATTCAAGAGATTTCTGTGATTTATTTTAGAAGAAAACATGAAAATGTCTCCAGTCTGCGTGAACCACAGGCTTTATTTCAGGAATCCAGACAAACCCTATTAAAGGATATTAACTCTGAGAGGATTTTAGGAGTTCAGCCCTGCAGCGCTCTATTTCAATTTAACTTAATCTACTAACACAATGAAGGTAAAATAAAATTTTATCTAGCAATGAATGTTTGCCCCAAATGTCTGCAGAACTGGCCCCAAACTGCTGTGACAATGTGAACGCTGGAGTCAACCACAGGTTCATCTGCTATAGAACATATCAGGTAGTTTACGTTGGCCAGAGCCATCAGTGAGGGGCAGGTGCACCAGGAAGGATCCTGAGACCGGCAAAAGCCAAAGGCATCATCATCATCAGCATCATCATCATCATCATCAGCCCCTAAAACCACTCGAAGCTGCAGCACTGCCTCGGCCCTGGCTTGGACTTTGAGTCCTGTGTTATAGTTTGAGGGAGGAATGAACTTACATGTGGTGGAAGATGATTCAGGATTATGGAAATCTGAAATAACAAGTGTCCACTTCCACAAGATGATTTTAAGGTATCGGTAGCTTTACCGGTGTTGTGCCATAAAGTGATCGGCTGCCAGAAATTGATTATTTACCCTACCTTGAACCACCGTAAATAAAGGCAGTAAACATACCATTTGATAGATATAAATTATATTGTGTAATTCGTGACTGGGTTATAAACTGCAAACCACGTCATGTTTCGGTTTCAAGACACACTAAAGTTCCTTACATGCATACATACATACATTTGCCTTGTAAAAGCATAAAATTGTAGTTATTTGCATAATAATAAATAATTTAAAAAAAAAAAGTAGTTGCACGTTCCAGCGGCACGCAATCAATTTCTGGCAGCCGATCACTTTTTGGCACAACACCGGTCTCATCAGCTCAGGACAGTCAGGCTCTAAATCAGCTTTTAAATATCGTGATAATATTTGAAAGGCTGGATGTGCTCCGTGTGTCCTGTAACTCCCACAGTTCACGCGGTTTCTCAGACTCATTCACTCTGAGCCCAATCTCAGTATGCTTACATATTCAATAATCTGCCTGCGTGTGACTCTAATCTGATTTGGTCACAGATAATAATTCTGTAGATGCTCAGAGCCACATTCAGATGACTACAAAGGAATCCTAATTGAAAAGCACTAATCTCATCTCGGTGCGTCCTGCTCGGCTCCAGCGGCAGCCTGAGGAGGAGGGGGGCCTTCCTAAAAGTTAGGATTTTCCTGAAGCAGGGATGCATGCTGGGAATCGGAGCGAGGATGCTGCTGCTGCAGGCAGAGGAGAGTTTCTGATGCAGAGACCAGCCTGTATCAGTAACTATTGGACCGGAGGGTCGCAGTGAGGCTGAATGGGTCCGTCACTGCCACAGATTGCGCTCTCGGACATTATAACTCCTCTAATGGGAATACTGCAGCCGTGCACGCGCAGCTATTTTGGCTCCGATGCTGAGCTGTGAATATCTAAATAGCACAGAGGCCAAGGACCGGATTTAAAGCTGTTTTTAAATATGAGTCTGGACACCTGCTGAGTGATTAAACAGGTAATTATAAGAGATTATTAATTATGACTCCCTCAAACCTGAACTTTCGAGCTGAGCTTAAGTCTCGTTGTTCTTTGGGTTTGACTTTCTCAGGAGTTATTAAATATTTGATTTATTACGGTTATATAAGGTTCCTGTAGGTCTGCTGTTTCAGTTGCGAGTATTTCTGAAACTCTCTTAAATAACTTCCTGGGCGCAGTTATCACGTGTTTGTCCTAGACTCGCCTAATAAACGCTTTTAGCACGTGAAACATAATCACAGGGATCATAAACATTTTCCATCTCATTCAGAAATCCTGTCAAACGGCTGTTTGTGTCATATGAAGGAGGAAATCTGGGGAAATCTGCCAACCCCGGGGTTGGGATGGAACTCCCATCCCGAAGAAGCGGCGCTCCGCGCGGGGTCCCCCACCTGGGGCTGCGGCTCCTCGGTAACTGTCGTCTATTGCGTGAATTTTAAGCGGAAAGTCTTCCTAATGGAAAAGATAATCGATCATTCTGTCCGCAACTTTCGCTCCTCTACAAGATTCCTCTGCGCGGACGGGAACGACTCCGGATTCCGTGCTGGGAAAGTATGTGATTCGGCTCTAATGTGAGCGTGCATGGTGGTCCCTCATAACCCCTGACCTGGCTACGTAACGAGCAGCGCAGCAGGACAACTGGTTCAGTGAAAGGAGTCGAGAAATACCAACCGTGAATCTCAGAGGGGACGGCGAGGATCCCAGCCAGGACAAATATCCTCCATCCAAACATGATCGGAAGCAAAAAGAGGATTTAATCCAAATCCAGTCAGAGGGAGAAAGCGGGGTGTGCGCGTGTTTGTGTGCGAGTGTCTCTATCCTAAATGAAAGCGGTTCTTTCTGTGCATTATTGCTGTTTTAAAAACAACCAGGAAAGATCCGGCAGTCTTTGAGAGAACGGGAGACGGAGCGCACCGGGTCCGACTCCTGAGCCCTGCGCGCCGGACTGGAATGCGGCGCAATCCCGAAACCTGGAGAAGTGTGTTATCCACCTCCTTCTTATTCACGTGCTCAAAGCTCCGTCGGCCGGACACAAAACTCTGTCACGAAAACAGAGTCACCAAAAGCAGGTTGTGCCTGCTGCAGCAGCAGAAGCCGGGGCGCTTTTAAAAGCCGAGGCGCATGACGACGACTGGCGGTCGGACTTTCTGCGCTCCTGCTGCGAACGTAGCGCCTGTTTGAAGTCACTTCTTGCGGTGGACCGGACTTCTTGTCCTCCCCCAGCCCACCCCACTCTACTCTCTCTCTCTCTCCTTCTTCTTCTTGTTCGTCCTCTCCCCTCCCTCAAAGAGGACTTCCTACCTCTCCAACTCCCGCCTCCTCCACCTCCACTTCTACCACCCACCTCGCAGATATCATAATCTCACATGTTGGGGCTCTGCTCCGTGGGGATTAAAACATGAGGGCGAGAATTCGTTTTCGGGGGGAATTTGCTGATCTCGGATCAGCTGAGGGATTCATCCTTTTAATCCTATTTACAGCTGGAAATCTGACGTTTGCAGAGAATATAAATAATAAATCAAAGTGGGGTTACACTTTCACACCTGTGGCGTCATTATGATACTTCTTATTATCATAATTCCCAGCGCGTCTGTCAGGGTCAGTGCTCCTTTTTTGTGTTTGGAGTGATCTTTATCCCCTAGTTTAAGTTTTCTTAATCTCACAGAATGTCACACATAATTCTCCATGAATAGCTTCATTATGCTCCTGTCCTATTATGTGCATTAAATCTAAAAACCTCGTGGAGTTATAGACGATGAGCTCTTCAGGTTATTGAAATTATGAAGCAGTGGTTTTAAACCAAGGGTCCAAAGATGGATCTCTTGGATTTCTAATAACCAGTGAGGAAAGATTAGATTACACACGTGACGTCATCTCCGTTTGGCTCCGTCTGCTCTCTTTACGCCACATTGTCTCATTGGTTGGTCCACCTGGGCCAAGTGGCAGGTGTGTTCTGGCATTTGGGCCTCACCTGGCACACTGAATAACTTCCACATTAAGCCCAACTACTAACGCCACACCTGGCTCAGCTAAAAGGGCCGTAAGTAGCCCAAACACGGTTCTGCTGATGACAGAAGAATTTCATAACAAAGGTTTTATTACTGAGAACTTTTCCAGGGCGTCAAATTTCCTTTAGTGTTGGTTCAGTCAAGCATGTGTGGCAACAACACTGAGACCGGGTCAGTCCCAGTTTCACCCAAAGTCCAACAGGTGATCCTCCACCTGTCTCTGCGTCACTGTTCAAAGATGAAAACACGTTTGCAAACTAACAATAACCATCCAGACAATCTTATACAAACCAAACCAATTAGTAAACTTTACTTATAATTTTAGGATTTGTTCAATGAAATGATTTTTAATTAAAGTTAATGTAACCCCATCTGTGCCTCATAGAAGTTATTTTCCACTACTTTTACATTTATGTTGTTTACACAAACATAAAACGTGTGTGTCCATTTAAACAAACCGAATAGTGTCCCAGCTGCAGTCTCCTTGTAATCCTTTAGTTTAGCCCCATGAAATCGTCTGCAGGAGATCATAAACCATAAACCTTCAACTAGTGCATTCAGTCTGGGTTTCACAACCTTCACATTCACGTCTTAGTTCAACAGAAACCTTCAAAGTGGGGCCAAAGTTTAAAAACAGAGCATCAGCATATATACTTTAATAACATATTTGTCCTTGTAATAATAATAATAATAATAATATTACTGATGGTAGCTGAAGTCCTGAAGGGAGCTTTAATTTTACATGTTAATCTATAAAATGTAACAAACTGGGAAAACTGATCAAATATTTACCAGCTAATTAACTTATTACTCATGAAAACATTTTATTAATAATTATCTAATTTATATATTGTTATGTGAACCTTCCTGTGTGTTTTCTACTTTGTAAATTCTTTGCTGTCATAACTTTAATAAAAAGCTTTTAACTTTTATATGTTTAAATATAATAGAGAAATGATTGATCTGTTTAGGCAGTTTTTCCGACATACATGTATCCCTACCAGGATAGTCTGCTCGACTCGTCCAAACAGCAAGTTTGTAGTTTTCTCCGTGATCGTGTGTTCAGATTTGTTCCAGTGGGCTTGGATTGATGACGTGACAGGGAGCTGCATGATAACCGAACTGTGGCCCGTCTGCAGCGTGTTCTCACTCCGTGTGATGTTTAATCTGTTGTAGTGCAGGGCTGAGATTCCTCAGTGTCACATGGCAGTAACCTGATCTCCACTCAGTCCTTTTGTCCTGTGCCAGAAACAGGGATCACCATCGGTTTTGCCTTTAAACGAGCGTTCTTTCTGCTGCTGTCTGCGCTCTTCAACTATTTATAACCTGCTCCCAAAGATTAAAACCTGGACCTTCACTCTGCAAAC
This sequence comes from Andinoacara biseriatus, assembly GCA_015108635.1. Classification (NCBI taxonomy): domain Eukaryota; kingdom Metazoa; phylum Chordata; class Actinopteri; order Cichliformes; family Cichlidae; genus Andinoacara; species Andinoacara biseriatus. The sequence continues at coordinate 23,406 of VUQJ01026369.1, forward strand.
AGAAAACCTCCAACAGGAGCAGAATATCGATATGATCCTGACGTGTCACGAGGAGCCTGTGGAGATGAGACCCTCACTGAGGTCAGGCTTAGAATGGAGCTCTTATACATCTGTGGTTATTGTCACCAGAAATATAAATTCTCATCAGACTCTTCGTGACATGCGTGACTAAAGGGAATGTTGACAGGAGTTATTTCTGAATGTGTTCCTCGGTGGGAGGACAGAGGTGGGGATTGAAGCTGGAAGGGAACACAGAGCAGAACTGCAGCAGCCAAAATCATGCAGGCAAATTTCCATCTACTGTTAACAAACTGCACACACTCACCAGGCAGAGCTCAGGGTAGAGCATTTGACTGCAGATCGAGAGGTCTCCGGTTCAATTCCGGATGCCCCCTGCTTTATAAACAACCCCAACTCCTTCCTGGACTCTTGGGTTTTAGATCCATTGTCTTACTTCTAGTTCTTAAAGCTCCCAGAAGCAGAGTGGGAGTCGTGAGCCATCAGGCACCTGTCCTGTGCAAGCAGGTGTGAGTTTGCATTCAGGAGGCAGACACCCTCTCTATTATTTACACTTCAAACTTTTATTTTATTTTCCACAAAGCTCATATTTAGAGCTGGACGCAGTGACCTTAAACCATCCCTCGGTTAGCTGCAGGCTCAGGCTGCCGGAGGGCCTCCCGTGCATTTAAATGCGACTGTAGTTAATTTCTGTCTTCTCTCCCCTGCAGTTTGTTTGCTCTTGTTCATGGTCCTCTCCTCTCTTCTCTTTCCACTCATCTGCAGCTGGTCACACATCTTCCACCTTCTTCAGTCTGGTTCTGCTGGAGGTCTCTTTCATGCCTAATCAGGGGTCACTGGGGTTTTCTCTCTAATAAAGCAGGGTCTTTGAAACAAACTGCCTCGAGCCAAAACTTGCTTTAGCTGAGTGCCCTCGTAGTTATCATTTAATTAAATTTTTTTTTGTTAACATTAACTATTCTATAATTTTACGCAACTGCAGCAAATCAAATTAGGACTGCAGCTGTTGCTTTGTTTTTTTTAAAGAAAAAGCCACTAATTATAGTTTTCCTAGAGCTCATTATGATGTCTGAGCAAATAGTCCAAAACCTCAACACATGGAGTTAAACAGGAAAAAAGCAGCAAATCCTTCCACTGAGGAGGAAACAAGCTGATCCTGTCAGTATTTCTGCACAATGGGTTTTTGAGACATTTTGGTGCAACTTCTGTGTGTCCATGGGGGTCAAAGATCAAACACCTGAGCTGCACTTGAGTGAAATGACCTCCCAACCTCCCAATAGTCTCTATTTTTAAACCCTCCCCCAAGAGGAGCTCTTTAATCCTGTGGGGGGGGGGATTGTGCGTGACGGACTGAAATGAAAGCTGTCATTTGAAGAAGAAACACGGGGAAATAAACAACAGTGGAGTCAGTTTGGAGAATGACAGACGGGCTGCCAGAGTTACTCTGGCTCCACAGTTTTCTGTTACATTCGCCTGATTCCCCCACAGGGACCAATAAAAACCCAAACTGATCTCAATCTTACGCTCAATGTCAAACTGCACAGCATCACAGGATTAATGTCTAATTCTACACACAGCTTGAACGGAGGACTCTGCTCTCGCTGTGGTTTGGGGTGTAAAAGTCACATGTTACCGTCCCGAAGACGGGACACATCTAAAGATGTGCTGAGCCACAGAAAGAATGTGCCGGGGAGGGATGTGAGAGGAAATCTAAGCTTTAAAAGGCAGCTATAAGACTATTAATGTAATTTCTTTTCTAAAAACTGTTTTCACCGTAAGCTTCAACTCACAGGTTTAACTTCACGCTTATTTATTAAGTCCCAAGCTTAAATTAATAAAGATAATATTCAATGCGAGAAACAGCTGGAGGAGCTTAAACTGACGGCTAAACTTAATGAATTTGCATTTTTCTGGGAGTTGTGATATTACAAAGATTTTACCTGTGAATAAATGCACACACAGACACTTATAATAATTCAAGATTATTATTATGTGAGCTCACACGTCTCCCATTAAAATGCCTTCATATGTTTACCGGTGCGCTCTGCCTTAGTGTCACTGCGGCTGGAGCTCCTGGATCGAGCTTCAACAGGAAGAATCCGTTTATTCCTGCAGGAGTCTGGAGCGCAAGCTATGTAAACACTGCCTCCTGCTGTTCAGTGGCAGTACTGCACCTGCGTTTATACCTGTTTCAAACACAACGAGGGACTGTCAGTTTGCATAAAAGGTTAATTATTGGCCCAGGCACCAGAACCCACCCAGAACCTGGATCTGTGTTTAATACTGATCATTTTAAGCCATTCTTGGCTCGAGATTTTCAAATGTAATTATTGGTTTTTCTCAGCTAACGTCAGAAAACTGAACACATTTGAGGACATAAACTTTACTGTGAGATCGTCTGAGGACAGAAATAAACGATGTTTGTTGTTCTCTAATGACAGAATCAAATCTGAAACTTTCAGTGTCTTATTACACACACACACACACACACACAGTGTGTGCAACACTAGAGAAAGCTGACAATCAGAGCAGCACTTTGAGACGGTGGGGAAAAAGAACTCCCTTTGAACAGGAAGAGACATCTGGAAAAATCAGACTCAGGGACGAGCCGCTATCTGCCTCAACCAGCTGGAGGGGGAAGGTGGCACAAACACATCAGTGATAAGTCCATCACAGGAAGTCCAACTGCCCGAGCCTATAGCAGCATAACAAAGGACAGCTGATGGTCACCAGCTGTAACTGTAAGCTTCTAAACTACCTCAGAGCGACGAGCTGGAACGATTTAACACTCTGAGGGCTTTGACGTGTTTTTGAATGTGAAGAGAAGGATTCATAGATCCTATTCTGGATTTGGAAAAGAGCCAATGCAGAGAAACAAAACTGGTAGAAATATGGTCCGTCTTTATAGTCCCTGTATTCTCATTTTGGATTAAAACCTGAAGCTTCGGGGGGTCTGAGCGGCTGCCAAATCTGCCTGATTAATAATTCAGTGCAGCACTGAATGGGTGAAAGAATGTGGAAGCTCCACACTCACTGCTGTGAACTGAAAGTACAACAAAACAAGGAGAAAAAAAATGCAGTAAAAGTGAAATTAAATCACAGATTAGAAAAAAAATCAATGCTGACTCAAATGAAATGACCTGCTTACAAAACTACTCTAAAAATAAGATTCATAAACTGGTTTTTAGATCAAGTTGTTGGGCTAACTGGTGATTCTGATCCTGTGTGAAGCACCTACAATAACACGACTTCATGAACGCGGCATTATTCTGTGACTGTAGCTGTTGATTATTTTACCAGCTGGGTCGTTTGATCTATAGGAATATAATTCATCAGCAAAATAAGAACTGAGCATTAAAATAAATTGTATGTAGTACAGAGTACAATATTTGCACCCTATATATAGTGGTGTAGAAGTACTGTATGTTAAACCTGTACTGTAGTAAACTAGATGAATCAGTCCAGAACCACGTGAAGCACAAACATCAAACCTAAAAGAACTAAAGCAAAAGGTTCAACTATAAATCAAAAAGTACACTAAACTTATACGTTAAAAACATCTACAGACTAAAACAAGCAAACCACTCTGCAAACTTCACAAATGACACTTAATTCTGTGAAACATTGTATCCATGTGAGATGATTCCAGCACACGATCTGAGCCATCCTCCACTTCCTGTTTCAGGCTTTTAGCTCAGCAGGAACTTCGCTTCCTTCACTTTTCTGTTGGAAACAACCACCGACACAAGCTGGAGCTCCACTGTTAAAATATGGTTCCCATCAGAACTGAGCCCAGCCCAGGTCCGACTCACACAGGTGTGGTTCCTTCAGACCAACATTTGATCTCAGGGTGGTGACGGCAGGAATTCATTCATGATGGACACTAATGACTTTAGATCAATGAATTCAAATTGATCAACACCTTCCCTAGAATTCAGTTTATCATATGTGAGGATAAATGTGGAGATGTTTGCAAGTTTGAGCAGATTTAAAACACCTTTTATTGCCTGTGTGGTCATGGAACTAAAAATAAAGAATTCAGATTCATTCAGATCTTTTCTGGACCTCCTTCCTAACAATAAGAGTACTGCTGATTTATGGCTTCTAGTTTCCTGTGTGATCTTTAACAAAAGTCCCGTCCGGCTCACCTTTGGTCCTGTTTGGATCTCCAGGGATCCGTTTGCCTTTAAAACAGCAGATTCCAGCACACCGAAGATTCAGAACAAACCCTTTATTGAATATTTACAATCTGAATCTCACTCCTCCTTTTCCGGGGGCTTCGGTACAACATCTTCGCTCTTGAACCAAACGGCCTCACTGGTGTGGCTGGCGATGATCGCTCGCTCAATGAACGGTCCTGATGGGGGGGAGAAAAGACAACATCATAAATCAAGCTTTCAAAACACGATATATGCCCCTTCCATGTGTTCATGGCTGAGCTGCTGTGGTTCCTAAATGCTCTTTGGAATAATACCAGCTGATCACGGATCATCTCGGAGGGAACAAATTTCATGCTGGAACGCCGGAAACCCCCCATTACAGGAAGGACCCATTCTTTATACTGTGTGCAGAGGCGGCTGCCACAATGAAACGCCTGAACTCACTCCCACTGCGAACAGCAGTGAGGAAAAGTTATTTCGCTGAGGCGAGTTCTCAGGTCTCCTCCTGTGTGGATGTCCCTTCATTTTTCAGCTCATTATTTCTTGATTATCAGGAGATGTGAGGGAATAATAAAGCTATAAATATATAAAGCCATAGAGCAAGCTCGAAGAGAACAATCCCAATCAGCATGTGTGCTGATGATACCTGAGCTTCAGCCCTGCTGATGGTCCTAATTAGAGGAACTAAAGGTTTTAATAAATCCTTCCTGCAGTTGCTAAAATTTCTCCACCGTCACAGGAGCAGAAATGACTGAATCTGCTCATTTCCAAACACATGACTGAAGGACGGAGCTGCTGATAATATTTGGTCAGCATCACTCCCATCTACAGAATAAATCAACACTTTTTAATAAAAGGACTCAGATGAAACCAAATCATACGAACAACAAATGTTCCCAGTTTTTCCAGAATCTCCATAATCCCAGGACACTGTAATCCCAAACCTGTTTAACATACTTATGAATAGTTATTTCAGCGGCGCACTCCCCGTCGTGTCCTGTTCTCTGCATTCACATCATTATTTATTAGCATATTACGTCTTTGGTCATGAATAATTCCCATAAGCCCCTCGGGGGGAGTCGGGTTGGTTTTCCTCGTACTCCTATCTCTGTTTTTTAGCCCTTATCTGTGAAGTTTCCTCTTGTTTCTGCCCACGCTGCCACATTAGCTTCTGTCTAAGTGACTCTTAAAGACAGTAATGGAAACAAAGAAGCTAATTTAACAGTGAGCATTCCTCATATTCACATTTTCTGACGCTTCACTTCTGCTTGCCGGGGTAATTAAATCCTGCCCGGGGTCCTTGTGCGGTTCCTGTCAGGTTTGGAACGTTTGCTGGCACAAACTCTGAGAGTTCAGCAAAGCCCAGGCGGCTCGGCTCGACCCAGCGCCTTAATCTCGCCAAATACAGCACGGAGCTGAAAACTGCAGAGCGGAAACGATGCGCTGAGTGAGACATTTCACTCAGCTGCCGTCACACGGCGTGCACAGCGAGCGGCTGCAGCGGAGCGTTAACGATCCAAGGGTGAACGGTGAGGACTCCCACAGGGACCGTCACCAGGCTAAAACTGCACTCACTCAGCTGCAGACCCGCAGCCCCGATCCTTCTCTCCTGAGCCACAGGAAGGCCTCTTTCTTCTTTTTGGCTAGTTTGGAAATTTTTGATGTCACAAAACTTTTTGATGTAATTGGTGGAAACTTTGCCAATGAGCCAAGGAAAATAAAT